>VTPC01007232.1:74225-135958 GCA_011009095.1 Ignelater luminosus
CTACATACTGTACAAAGTCAACTACATTTAGCAAATATAAATAAAATAAACAGACCATTCACCCATTACTACACTACTAAGTGAACCTGCAGATGTAGAAATTAGTAAATCTCGAGTAACGGCTACGTTTATTTACACTTCTAAACGTGGTAGAATAACCTGAATGCATACAAGCATCAATCTAGCAAAACTGACATTTAAAAATTTGGCCGTAGGCACGAAATACCGTAGCGTAGGCCCTGATCTAAAGATTCTTCTACATCTCGAATGACACGAGGTAATTTGTAATTTCAAACTAATAATCTGATGGCTATTTAGTGTCTACAACTGTGTTAGAGTGAATTTTTCATAACTTTCGGAGTTCTCTCCAAAACTTCCAGGCATTTAATAGCATTATGAAAGCCCTATCTGTAAATCCCTAAATCCCATTTGTAACTTTATAATTCTGCAAATTCTAGACGTACTCTGGCATATTTGTTGGTTATTTAGTGTCTACCAACGTTTAGAGTAGGCTTTCAGCATTTTTCCTAATATTCCTCTCAAAATATACACTACGTATACATTACAAAAACCCTAAGTGTGACCTGCAACTTTACAAGTTTGTAAACTGCCAAGTTTTGGATCATTAGCACAACGCTGTGGATTATCTAAAGCAGGGTCAACACAAGAACGTGCAAATGAAGCAACTTATCACAGACACCACGGTGACTATACGCTGCTTAGTGGCAAATAAGACAACTGCAACTGACATTAAACGCACCATGCATCACTTGGTTTACCACGCGAAGGCGCTTTAAGAGATTCTGCCTTAGATGCCAAATATCCTAATGTAGGCCCTGACCTTCAATACATTATGCTAATTTGCACCGGCTGTTTATCCATTAACGCAATATTGAAAACACCTCCACCAATTATTATTTTATTATACTTGTTCCATTTTACTCAGGACCGGAAAAAGAACATACAAACAAGGCAAGTTGTTACAGGCGCAGGCTCCGCGGTGACTAAGCGCTGTGGCATGGCCAATTAGACAACCGAGACTGTTTACCATACGAGAAAACCGTAAGAAATTTTTTTATAAACGCCAAACGCCCTAGTGTTGGTTCTGCTTGAATTTGCATCCTGTTTTTAACACGTTTGTCTTAAAGCATATTGTAGGAATCTAAGAAATGAGTTCAAGATCTTGAACATCAAAGATTTTGATGTTTTAAGGCACAAAGAACGAACAAGTCACAAAATTTTTGGAAATCATAAGAAATCGACTAATAAACATAAAAATTTCTTTCTTTCTGTTAGTTGAAGGATGTCAAAATGTTTGATATTCTTGATGGAGACTTGTAATATCGCAATGAAAATAGTAAGAAATATTTAGGTTTCCACTTTTACTCAAAAAGTCCTCAGCGGATGTCAGTCATGTTGGTTTTCAGAGAGAATCGCTTAGATCATGCTCCAATTACTTAACGATTTTACAATTCCAAAAAAGTGTGGATTTTGATCTTTCATGCACTCGTTTCTATACCCATTAAAGATTATTTGAAGGCAGAATAATAATAATTTAAGAAGAAAGAAAAACCAAGAAAAGAATAATTACGTGTACGTGACGCAAGAAGATTGTGTCAGTAATTAGCAACAATGTGAGACGGTTCGACTGAATGAATTACTTCAATTGTAAATTCAGAGTTAATTTACTGCTGGATCAAGCCAGTGCGCTAGAAGTAACAAAAGGAGAACCTACAGCTAAGGCAGCCCAGAAGGTCATGTTTGAACAAAATGATGTTAAAACAAGAAACATATGAAATATATGGAAAATACGCCACTCTACGTGTTCTTAACAAATTCTGAACAGGTGGTCTGTGAGTTAAAAGTTGCAGATGGGAAGATTGAAAACAATGAGGTTATCTCACAGATGTTATCCTCTATGTCTGAGAGCTATCAGAGTATCACGGCGGTCATTGACGTCATATTTAACGCAGACGAAATGAAGGTGACGTTAGACTTTGTAAAGGGCAAATTATTGCTGGAAGAGTCGAGGCAATTAAAGAGCAGGCAAAAGCAAGAAGTTACTAACGATCCAACCTTTGCAGGATACAAACGTCACGGGAGGAAGAAATTGAATAACAAAAACGTGAAGAAGGAACAAAATTTCCCTTCTAGGTGCCACAATTATGGAGAAATAGGTCATAAGATAGCAAACTGCAGAAAACCTCCGTAGAATTCGTATAGAAAGAATGGTAGATCTAATAATGCAAGCTCTAGTAATTTCGCCTGAACAAAATTTCGAAATGAATCAGAAATCGCATTTATGACAAATAAGGACGAAAACGAGCATGCAAATTTCACTCCGGAAGATGAAATAAGGTTTGTCATCGACAGTAGGGCCACAAACCATTTTGTAACAAGAGAAGTCAAAAATCTTATCATCAATGAAACCCACTGAAGCAAGAAAACCTCAAATTGCTCACTCAAACTGGAAACCCCGTTAAGATGAGAGACGTATGCGTATGCCATGATTTATCATGTAACTTTCTATCTGTGAAAAAACTTCAGCAGGCTGGGCTCAAAGTTATTTTTAGAATAGATCAAGTACTGATAGAGAAGGGACTAAAAACAGTACTAACGAGCCAGCTGAAAAAATGACAGCTTACATTGCACCTACGGAGGCTATTTATCAAAGTATCTCATATCTAAAATCTGCGAAGTCAGTTTAAAAAGTTAACAGACACGACTACCGTTTCATAAAATCTCTGAGGAGGTAAAACCAAATAGATTATTGGCGATGGTTTTCGACAGATATTTGTCTAGTCAGATGAATGAAATATTACGCCACTTTTATAGATCATTATTTCCATTTTTGTATGGTCTATTTGCTTAAAAGGAAGGGCGAGGTTACTGAAAAATTCGAGGATTACTTATCACAATCGATGCTAAATTTGACACAATAATTGAGAGGTTAAGGTATGACTATGGAGCGGAGTATAGTTCTAAAGCTTTTAAGAAAATTTGTCGAAAGAAAGGTATAAAAATTAAATATACAGTGCCCAGAAACCCTGAATAGAACGGCATAGCCAAGAGCCTCAATAGAACTCTAATGGAAACTGCTCGGTGCCTTATTTTCGATTGGAATTTAGGCAAGGAATTGTAAGGAGAAGCAGTAAGAACATCTGCATCTTTAAAAAATAGACCGAAAACCAGCGTTTTGCCAAATAAAATCACACCTGCTGAAATGCAAAATGGTCGAAAACAAAACCTATCAAAAATTAAACTATTTGGATGCACAGCTTATAATTTGATACTGAAAGTAGAAAAAAGCTCAAAACTCGACCCCTGAAGTAAGGAAGTAGTCTTGGTCGGGTGCGCAGAAAATGGTTATAGGGTATGGCAGCCAAGTGAAAGAAAAATTGTGCATGGAAGCAACATAATTTATGATGAAAGTAAAGCTCAAAAAGAAAACGTATCTCAGAAAGTCCGAATCCGAAGAGAAGAAAAAAGAAACGAAACTTGAAATGAAGAACAGAAAATACAAATACTGTTAGAACAAAAAATAGAAGATCAGACAAATGAAAGAAGTCATATGCAAACGAAGGAAATCAAAACGAAAATAGTGGAAATCAAATTATAGAAGATGAATAAAACAGAACAAAGATGGTGACGAAAATCAGAGAGAAGAAAGAGAAAATGGTGACAAAAATCAAAATGGAAAAGAAGAAATAAAAGTCGAAAAAGGAGCAGCAGGAAGAACTTCAAGAGAAGGGACGGGAAAACCGCCAAAATACTCCCTGGAGGAAAATGACACCTGGGAGCTTGTAAAACCTCCACAAGACGAGAAGTTGATAGATTCTAAATGGGTTTGTAGAGAGAAGCTGGTAAATGGGAAAACAGTAAAGAAAGTTTGCTTGGTGGCCCTGGGCTTCCAACAATACAATCTAGAGGAGGACATCTACGCTCCAGTGGCACATATGGTAACGTTAAGAGTATTATTAAGTTTTACATTGAACATGACATGCATGTTCAACAACTTGATGTCAAATCTGCTTTTCTTTACGGACATTTAAAAAAACCAGTTTTTATGCCCTCTTTAAAAGGTTTAAAAATTTGAGGTTTAGATCTAGTTTGCAAATTAAAAAGATCTTTGTACGGACTTGAGCAATCGCCAAAATGCTGGTACAAACGTGTGGACGAAAAGCTGGTTTCTTTAAGTTTTCATGGATCCAAGAAGTATCCATTCTTGTATTATAGGAACGGTATTTCTTTATTAATACATGTAGATGATATAATTCTGTTTTCAAAATCCTTTGAAGATATGCAATCTGTCAAAAACAAATTGTCAAGAGTTTGAAAATTTTATTTAGTTTTTGGGTTTAGAAATTAAAAACCAGAATGAAGAACTTCAAGTAACCCAAAAGGAACTAATTAAAAAGGTTTTAAATAAATTCAAAATGGAAGACTATAAAGGATCGGGGTTGCCAATGCAACCCAAAATGTATTTAGAAAGTAGCAAGAAAGACTGCAATGAAAACTATCCCTATCGTGAATTAATTGGATCTCTAATGTAACTACATCATGTTGGTATCAAGACCAGATCTACATAAGTTATAGTGGAACCTTTTTCAGCCAATTTCAAAACCGTTATAGTGAAGAACGCCGGAAACGGTTGAAGAATGTTCTCAAATATCATAGGCACACGCAAGGCTTTGGTCTAGAATTTGTAAAATCAGACAGTAATGAATGTAAAATAATTTCGTATGTAGACGTGTGTTTCAGAATTTGCAGAAAAATAAATAAAAATGTCATTTTCTGGAAATCAAAGAAACAAAACACAGTCGCGTTGTTAAGCAACGAAGCAGAATATGTTGCGCTTTCATTGTGAGTTTCTGAATGTTTTTGTCACAAATTCTAAATCAAATTAATCATTTCATAAGTATTTCTGAAATGAGATTTATGAGAACAATCAGTCCTGCATAAAAGTTGCGTCGACACTGAAACTCTTTCCAAAAATGTGTTTTTAAATCTATCATATGCAGTATCTTAATAAGTTATCAACAAAAATATTCAGATACATTCCCAAATAGCCCCATTCTACCAAGGAGTTTCTTATTAATCTCTTTGCATTCTACGGTACCTACCACTTTTTAATCTATCTATACAGTTAGTTGGTTATTCATTCATGAGTGATGAGATGAAGTCCCTTGATGAAAGTGGTAGGCAACCCAACGTGCACATTTCCAATGTTTTTAAATTAAAAAACTGAAAAGCAAAGCTAGTAGGCAGAGACAATTTTTTATTGCATCAAAAACCAGACAGTTATGATTATGATATTAATTTATGAAGCAATGTTTGTTTAATTAGTATTAATTTAAATTTTCTTAGTTTACCCATTACTTATCTTCCTATAAGGTTTTAGTTAAATTGTGTTTGTTGCTCATATCTAATTTCTGCATTGCATTAATAAAATATCAATTAGTATCATCACTATGTAATTCTTCTTGCTTTAAATACAATCTTAATCATGCCGAAGTCGAATCCCGAGAAAAATTTTTGAGACATTTATATGCAAGTCAAATTGTCATAATACACTCTCTCATGTTTCGTTCTTTTAAATCACAAAAAGAAAGTTGAAGTGGTCTGTGAAAATCTCGCTAGGATTTTCATCGTTCGTGAACTACAGAAAATAATCGAAATACTCTTAAAAAATTATAACAAACTTTTCTTTACAAATAAAGTTTGTCAAATCGTTGTCATTATTACGACATCTAGATGCAGACAACGGAAGCAGATTTAAAATATCTTCAATTAGAAAGTGAAGCGTTGCAATTACTTTTTAGCAGATTTCCCTTTTTTACCACAATGTTTATATTAACAGCACTAATTAACTACCTTTTCTTAATTTCTTAGGTACTAAAGTATCGATTATCAATTAATTTTTTTGAAAATTACAATTTATTTTGCCATTAATTGTGGCCAAATAAAGTCAAGAGATGGCAACAGCAACATCCAGCACAGCACGCCTGATTCAAATTAATGATTTCCATTTAATTTCTCGTCAACTCTCGTCGGTTTTCGTACCGAAAGTCCCACTTTCGATTGGTCCATTTTTATCAGCGTAATGGTAGGGATTCATTCGCTAGGTGTACATCACGCGGGATAGTTTGAACGCGAAATAAAATGAGTTAAAAACGCGATTTTATGTGTATACAAATTTATTGTGAATGAAAATGAACGGAAAAATTGCAGCCGGCATTACCGCCGACGAAAGTTACGCTCCTGAACTGCTCAACCCGTTTGTGCATCATTTGGAACTTGGTACCACCTATGAGAAGATTAAAGTAAGTGAAGATAAGGGTAAACAGGGTAGATGTTATCATGTCAGTTTTTTTTTTATTGTTGTTTTAATGTAAACTGTGGGGTGGATTAATGTACATAGATACGTTTCAAAAATAATATTGATTTTAGGTGAATGAATTATGCGTTGTATAAATAAACAGGATCTAATGGATAATATTAATTATTGATTCTGATAATTGGAAGTTTTTTATTGGTAGTTTAAGTCATTAGAATGATTAAGAAATTTAAGATAATATTTGAAATGGTACAGGGATCATAAAATTATCTGAGGAATTTTAATTAAGTACGTAATGAATGTTTGTTTTGAACCTTTGATCATAATATCAAAAGGGTCCAAATGTGAATGAAACTTTATTTTTTAATTAATTCTGACTGTAATGGAAATTTTTAATCTTTGGCTTAAATAATATTTTTAAATAAATCGGCGCTTGTAATTTTTTTCGCTGACAAAAATTAAATTTCTCAATGTTGATCTTAAAAATTTTACTTTGGCATTTTTTAAGTCAGAATTATAATTGTTTTCTCAAGAATACAAATATTATTATTGCAAACGCATTGAAGGTTGTGTTAATTTCATATCGTACGTAGTAGTTCTGTAGAATTACGCTACATGAAATGTGTGCCAGTTCAGTATGTCAAGAAGCAGATACATGCTACACACACCTCCGTCCTTCCGGTAATAACCAAACTTGTCAAAGCGCTTTTGTAAATTCACTATTGTTTGGCTTGATTGCACAAACTTTCTTTCTATTTGTACATACGGCATAACGATTGCCGTTGCCAATTTTGTGTCGTTACAACATGAAATTTACAAGTATACATACATATATGTAGTACTTCACGTGTAGGTCAATAAATTTAAACAATTTCTTTGCGCACCTATCATATTTTTAATTTATTTAATTCTAATTTTGCAAACTCATTATAATTATTTAATTTTAAATTTATTTCGACTCGAGACAGAAAAGGTTTTTTGCTTATTCGTTGTCTGTATGAGATAATAGGAAACAAGAATCTGATACTCTCTCAGACATGCAAATACTGAAGCGCACAGCAAAGCTAGTTTTAAAAATAATCTGTTTTGCCATGAAAAAAAAACAATAGAAGGTTTAATTCCAGCATTTTCGATTGTTTCATAACTGATATAAAAGGAATTTACTATTGTTGTATTTCCTATAATAATTAGAAAAGAAAACCTAGTGTAAATCGCTTACCTTTGAATTTTCTTCTTCGAGTTATCGACAGAAGCTAATCACCAATAACAAACAGCTTGTAGTTAACATTGTACCGCAGGAGAAACAATGTCAGCTCTAAAATAATAGGAAAGGAATAATAAAATGATAGGGAGGAGACTTTTGACCTGCCAGGAATTTTATTTGTTACGGCCCTGTTGTAAAGTAAAATCAGTCACAGTTTTACAAATAACTCGCCATTTACTCAGCATTACTCATCATAAGTATCTAATAATTTACATCCATCGTTTTGTTCTCCCTTTTTGGACGAGATTAGGACTGGTCGATAGGCCGGTCTTAGGCAAGTCGTAGTCTGGTGAATTTTCATTAAATGTCAAACAGAGCGGGAATAAGGGGGGTCAAAGTTGGAAATTTTGTACTTGCGCTGGTTCCGCCCTGGGCAGTTTTAATTTTGAGCCCATAGACGTCCGTGGGGAAGTAGATATAATCCGATACCGCTAACAACGATTTTGCACTTCTTACAGTATCCCAAAAGAGCGCGACTGGCCAAACCAAACAGGGCTCGTAGCTCAGAAATTATAAGGTCTACTGGAGTCTGGTTTTGCTGATCGACGCAGCTTCGCATGCACTACAGCAGGTTAGAGAGAAAGTCTGATGAAAAGTCAAAAAATCCCGAAGCTCTCCAAACAACCGTTTGAGGGATCTGCGAACTTTAAAACCTCCACCAAAACTGTCCGGATAGCCTGATAAATATAATACTTGAGATTTATGTTCTGGGAGTGTTTATCTACCCACTCGATTCGATTCGATTAAGTCCGCACTTTTTTTCATGGCACGCGAAGATGCCCACTTGAAATATTTCTAACTCGGTTAATTATGGTCCGATCAAGCTGCGATTTTTTTAAATTAAAGACAATCATCAGGGCAGTAATCTTAGGTTGGTATCAGTGGCGCTCCCTCGTTTTCTGGGGTCGATTAGAACAAAAAAAGTGTAGGTTGCCTTCTTCTGGACCATTTTGGAGCAGTAATCGAAGTTCCCAGGGAGACGTTGTCGTAAGACATTGATGCACCATGGAATAGAAAAAATAAAGTTCAATGTATCTTTTCCTATAAGGTCTTCTTCTAGGTCGAAAACGCGAAAAACTGGAAACGGTGCAAATACGGCTCTAGAATGGACACCCTTTGAGTTAGAGAGACACATCTTTTTCAGAAGACGTACTTTAGTGACCTATACGTGATTCTGTAAGCAAATTCTGAATATTTTTGCCTCAAAACCTAGGGGGATGTCTTTCCCGTTCTATCTTTCCTAGCGCCATTACTTTCGTGCACTTAATGCTGAGATTTAGCATGTAGAATCTCCAAGATCTGTATGCATTTCGCCTCCAGATTCGATTAAAATGACCGGAGGAATTCTAGAGATGGAAAATTTTAAAGTTTCTTGTAAATTCGTTATTTTTGGTTCTTCGCCACTTGTACCAGAACGGTACATCCTATTTACTCGAAGCCTTAACCATCGTACGTAAAAAATGTTGTACGCTCTTTTTGCGAAAAAGCACTCCTTGTACCTGAAAATCGGATGTGATGGTATATAATGTAGAAAAGTTGGTGACCATAAGGGTGCGATCGGGTGATCGATGTGGGAAGATATTTTGCGTTCTCGAATGTTTTATTCTTATGGTGAGGGCTATACCAAGAGTTATCGAGACATAAAACGTGTATAAGGAGGCGATATGGACCGACTGGTTACAAATCACTCCGACGTTTTACATGTTGAATCCTCAAAAAGTTTTTTTAGATATTTGTCTATGATAGATAAAGATAAATGATAAAAAAGAAAAGAAGAAGTTGTAATTGAAAGAGAATTAAAGAAGCCAGAAAATTCCAGACTAGCTATCTTTCACACTAAAAAAATGTACAGTTGAATTTGAAATTAAGATTTTGATAAAGTGGGTATTTTGCAGAAGAACGATTCTTGATTGTTGAATAAGAAAACAAGAAATTATTGAAAATTTTTGAAAAACGGTTCCGCTTTCTATTTATTATAAAAACTTCCTTTTCTATTGTTTTCATTTCCTCCCGACTACAGGCCAAACCATAGTTATACCAAAGGTATGACTTTATTCGCTGATCGTCATCTGTTTTGCATTAGTTTTGGGTTTCATTGTTTCGACCCTGAAGATGGTGTTTAATTTTTGGATGTAACATTCAAATGTTTTGCACACAATTGATGGGGTTATCTACTGGTATAAACGGTTACAATTAGATATCGTAACTGACGTCAAACATACAGCGTGTTTCACGCCCAAATGATCAAACTTGTGGAGAACATTACTAATATGAAAAGGAACAAAAAAACCTTAGTAACGTTTTTTAATTAGCTGACATGGGAATTCTGGGAAAAAAGTTTATACCGTTATGTATGCACCATTTACTTTGTTTTTAGATGAGAATTGACCATGTTTTTGATGTGTTAAGTTGGAAGCCGTGTGGCTACATTTTTGTTATATTAGAAACCCTGTATGCTTCCCAAATGACATTTTTAACAATATTGTTTTTTTTTAGATTTTAATCTAGCCATCATGTTAGATGGAAAACATAACCTTCAAATTTCAAAGTCGTTTCGACATAAAAAGCTTCATTTACGCAATTTTGTATTCAAAATTCAACATTCAAAATTTACTTTATATTTTTCAAAGTAAGCATTTGTACTATTAAGCATGCACATGTATACTTACAAGTGTTTAAGGCTTTTGCTTACATTTTCTTCTTTCATACTACCATTATATACATTCCCGGTTTATAACGTCTTACGACGTTGTCCAATGCCCAAACGCCATTCCTTTTTATCATAAGTTCGTCCGTTAGTTAAATTCCTGGCACTGCCTTTCTTACCTTTCTCACTCCCAATTTCCAGCTTCGTTTTGGTCTTTCGCGTTTCGTTTTTTCTACTGGTTGTCATTGTAGTACCTGTTTTGGTAGTCTTTCTTCTCCCATTCGGCTCACATGTCCAATGCCAAATAAGTTGCTTCCTGTCTATGTCTTCTGATATCGTTTCTTTAATGCCCATTCGTTGTTTGATGATTTCATTTCTGACTTGATCCTTCTTCTAGATTCTGAGTGACCTTCTAATGGCATCCATTTCAACTGCTTCAACTTTTTTCTAAAACTTCTCGGAAATCTTCTGTGTCTCTGTCCCATAGAATAGGCTACTTTTGATCAGTGTCTCAAAGATATTAAATACTTGGTTTTTTTTTTTGTAATTTCTTTGCTTTACTGTATCTCATCTAGACAAGATATGACTCTTTTTGACTGTACAATTCTTGACTGGATCTCTCGTTCGTCGGTAGTGCTGCTGCTATGTAGATTCTAAAAAGTATGGGTGATATGTAGCACCCTTCCCTTAATTCTTTGCTCACTGTGTATAATTCTGTTAAGTATCTTGCCGTTTTAATTTGGGAGTTTAATTCTTTGTAGGAATTTTGTAAAGCTTGTGCCAGAGTGTATCTATACTCGATGTTAGTATTTCCCATAGTTTATTCATTTGTTGCAGGTCCAGAAATGTGATAGGTCCCTATTGGTTGCCACTTTCTTCTCGATTATTTGTTTCAGACAGACAGACATTGTCAGTACAAAGCGGCATGCTTTAAAGCCTCCTCGTTTTACCTCTTTAAAAGGTAGATAATCATCGTTTATCAGGTCACGTAATATTCTTCCATACAATCGCTCATTGAGGCAATGTATGCCGTTTTCCATTCATCCGTTACTGGGTAACCATTTAGGTACTGAATGAACATTGTACGGAGCATATCATAAAGCTTTTCTGTTCCGTTTTTAAGTAATTCTCCTAGGTTTTTCGTTTTTTGATACATCTTATAGCATTTTTGATCTTTGTTGGATCAAAAGTGATTTTTTCGTCCCGAATTTCTATATGTTCAATGTTCATATCATCTTTGAATTCGACTCTGCCTTCAGATCTGTCGGTCTCTTTACACTTTTTGTTCCGCGTTTCTTTTTTTGCAACATTTATTATTCTACGGGTCATTCTTTTTGCTTCGTCGTATCGATATTTGTCCTCTTGCGATTTTGAGCCAAGCCCCTTAAAATAGAGCTCCTTTTTCTTGTTTACTGCTACCTCTATTTTATCATTTCACCATATTTTGTTGCTGACTTGTTTTTATTGTATCCCTAAAACTTCTTTACCTGTGGTAATGTTTTCACATAGTTCAGAGGTATTTGTTAATGTTCCACTTAGTTTATCTTCCAATCTTTTCCTATATAGTTCCCTGACACTTTTATGAGTGAAACTTCCCAAGTTGTACCTTCAATGATTTTTGCTAGTTTCCTGCCACAAGCTCCACATTACTTTTGTAGTGTTTATACGGTATTATCATTTTTGCTCTTATTGCATTGTGATCAGATCCACAAGTTGCTCTTCTTATCGTTCCTACCTCATGCATTTTAAATCGTGTGTTATCGATTTTAAATTCCTTGTTGTTTGTATACAGGTGCACTTATATATATTTCTGTGTTGGCAAAATCCATTGAAGATTTTCAGTTGGTTGTATTCACACAGGTTTATTAGTCTTCTTTCGTTATCATTTACCATATCTTTACCAAAAGGACCAATACGTTGTTATTTCTTTGGCTACCTTTTCGGCCATTAAAGTCGCCCATCATTATTAGTTTACGAATATTATCAATGTCTGCCATTTAGTTTGTCAAAGAAATCATCCCTATCGTCATCTAACGGGCACACACAGCAACGATTAACATTTTTCTTTTGTGAAGTGTTATGTTAACTTTTAGTATCTTCTCATCTATTGCGTCTCAACTTGTTATTTTACTTTTCAATTTTTTCTTTATCATTGTGGGTACTCCCTTATTTGTTTTCATTCTTTGGGTAAGCCGCTATATAAATGGAGGAAGTCTCCAATGATTTCTGAACCAGTGCCCTTTTTTTCGTTTCTTTTAAGGTTATAATGTCGAATTTGAGGTGTTTTTATTGCCTTCTCTATTATTTCTAGTTTTTCTCTTAGACGTTAAACGTTCCAGGTCCGTAAAATCATTATCCATTTCTGTAACCTTTTTCTTCGTTTGTTAGATCTGTCCGATGTTCCGAAGCTTCTTTTAGGTTTTTAAGAGATAGTTTCCCAACCCCCAACCTGGAGAACTAGGTAGTTCTTCATTGAGGTTTTCTTCCTCTGGACTGATTGTTTTCCATAATTTGAGAGATCAGTCTTCTCTTAAGTGCTGGTTCATCCGCCTTCAGGACCATTGGATATTTAAATTTCATCTCATTTGCTCCATCATCTCCTTCGTCTGTAACCCTAGACAGGGACCCTTACAGGGTACTATCATCCCGGCCAGATGAACTCTGCTTTTTAACGAGGTTCTTACTCCTTTCCCTCCTCCTTTTTCACCTTTTGTGTGATGAGATCTCATGCTTGGGACTGGTATATAGGAGTTTTCTTTCATAATTACTTACATTTAAAAAATCGTAACGTATTTTTCAACAAACTAGAAACAAACAAAAGCCCGAAAGTAATATTTGGTTAAACGTATCGCTATTTACTCCCCTAGATGATTCCAGTTTTTGAATTGCCATCTCTTTGAGGACAGGTCTGTCTGTTGTTGTTGTGTGGCTGAAGCTTTGGATCGCGATTTCCTTGGACCTCGTGGCTTCAGTTGCTGTGGTCATTTGGTTTCCAACTAGAATTTAACCGATCTCGAGGTTTTGCAAACGTGCATAGTCACAAGACATTTGTCGGTGTTCTTACGAATGGCCAAACTGAGCTGCTACAAAAGTGCTATAAGGTTGTCTCGCCAGAGTTTGCTTAATGACCTAATCAAAAGCGCTTTATTGCTGTTCTTATTTTATCTGTACTTGAACTCATTGAAATTTACTGTACCGATGACAAGTGTCCAGAGGACATGTCCCCCATTTCTTGGAAATCTGGAAAAACTTTGATTTGATATGTCACATGTGCGGATATCTTGGCTGCTTCTTAATATCTCAAACTTTAAAGAAACCTGGAGAAACTGCACATGTGGGAGAAGATTACAAAAACTTTAAGTATTCTGAGTTTTCTGCACCATTTTCTGTCGAGACTTTTAGCCTCTAGAGCCTAGACATTAATAAAGATTTGAAGGCAAGTATTTTGTAGCCCATAGCATTAGTTTAGCAACTTAAAAAGGGCATGTAGCGTCAGTTCTGGAAACACCACCGAAGAAAGAAGGTCATTATATAAAATATTTTATGTATAGTTAATATTAATTGTGATTTTTAGTTTTGGTTTCTAGAGTTAAAAAATATGTTAAAATACCGATTTTTATCTAATAATAATCTATAAAACGTTTTTTTCCTATTTTAAGAATTAGGATTTTTACTTTCAATAGTTATTTATTCTATCAGCAAATAAAAAGAAAATTTTAGGTTATGATAGTCTTTACGCAGGTAATCCGAAATATGTTGAGTAGACCGCAATTCTGCATCTATGTGCAACCCCAGATTCTTAACACTTTTGGAAAATTAAATCTGTTTGGTCTATATGTAAAAGTATTTGAGCAACATAGTTGTTCTGTCGTTGTTTTTCCCAAATAGTATAACAGCAGAATGAGTAGAATTTAACTGAAGACCATGTAATCGAGACAGAGCAGATAAACCAGATGGTGGTTTATTGCAGTAAATCTCATCGACGGAAAACGACTTCGATGCGAAGAAAGTGCAGTTTAAAGAGTACATATACATGTATATATCATAAATAGTAAAAAAACCTAATAGAGATCCTTGTGGTACCCCTGAATGTAAAGATCTAGAGTTGGAAAGGTTATTTGAATATACAACTTGAGATCGATTTAATGAATATGACCTAACAGAGCAAAGCTATTATCAGATAAAGCAATATATTGTAAAAAACTCTTAGCATGATTTAATTTTCTATGTTTAAGGTTAGGTGAACACTAATGTTAACGTCAAATGACATCTATTATACGTAATCAGTGCCGTGAGAACAAACATTCAATTTGATAGGTCAGAGCGTCGATCACATGACAATCAAGCAACTATGTTTTTCAGTTTTACTATAGACGACGTGCACCTTGGGGGTACAACAGTTTGTCTCTCTCTCTCTCTCTCTCTCTCTCTCTCTCTTCTTCTCTCTTATTTTTCGATCTTTATTAATTGAAGTATTGTAACTATTAATAAATTAAAAGAATCTAAAAGTTAATAAAGAATGCAAAATATGGTTTGTAATTAATAAGAAAGAGACAGATAGTACCCTCAGTGTACGTGTCACACGCACGTTCTCTATCAAGTTTCAGTCCGTGGCGCTACGCTGACTGTGCAAAAAGATCTATAAGAGTCTGTAAGATTTTGAAAGTTGCAAATTAAATTTAGGGACTTACTGATGTGTACCTTCATAATGTTAGTGAATTATGTCAAGCCATTCTGAGAATTCTGAAAAGAACTTTTAAGATTCTCGAAGAATATCTGGAAATTTACTCTAAACATTCGAAGACACTAAACAACCTACAGATTAGTAGTCCGAAATTGCAAATTATGTCATACCATTCGAAACGTAGAATCTTGTATGGTCCTTAATACAGTCCGCCCCTACTTTATCTCTAGTGCATGATAGGAGTCTGTTAATTTTTTTTAAATTTATTTCTGCCTAGAATTGATGGGTCTGTGTTTTGTCTTTCGTCTTTCCTTACTTTCCCAAAATTTTCCCTTCTCTAATCTTTCTGTTGGTCGTTTATTCATCTTCTGAGAACCTCTTAAACGCATTAAAAAAAGAAATTAGATAGAAATAAAATATAAGAGATTGTCGTAACATTCAGTTAATTTCTGAGACGGAACAACAAATGCTATAAGAAGGTACCAACCAAACAGTTTTTAATCTTCTTTATACAGCGTGCCTCATGTAAAACAGAAGATCTAACTATTCTACAAAAGATCATCTAATAAATCTAAAAGTTTGTCGTCCCTATAGGTTTGCATATTTACCATTTCTAAGCACATAGGCCATTAGTTTTAAGCTGGCTCGGCGTTATCATTTTTGAAAGTGGAAAAAATATTGTTTGTCTTACGAGTGAGATGTTGTTGGCGCAGTACTTTTACTGCCTTTTTTCAAGTATTCCAGTGAAATTGCGCTTTACAAGACATACAGTTGTTCAAAGATAATGAGATTTTTTTAATTCTGGCAGCTGAAATGTATGAAAACGTGTTAAATGAACATTATAAGTTAAGGACTTGTAAGGGTGTGCAAGGCACCTGATAAAGAAAGGCGTTACAGCTTTAAATAACTGAAATAATAAAGATAAATAATAAAATATAAAAAAGTCAAATTCTTATGCAGTAAATTTCTCTGTATCATGAATTATTGTGCTGTTCTTTCCGCCTAAGAACGGGTCGGGTTGCATCTTCTCGCGGTCCACCGCTGATGGCCCAAAGTACAGTTTTACTCTACATTAACTTTTTTAACAAAACTAAACACGAACGCAGGTTGTCTATGTTTTCCTCTGATGAACCTAGGTTGCACTTGGCTCCTATTAATCTTCCTAGGAGGGTTAGGAACAAACACGAGTTGGACCACGCCTTTCCATAACTCACTTTTGTTGGCTCGAAATCGATCTTTGTTCTCTATTACATCTTAACCTACCTTGCTTATTTGAAGAGCTATCTAAAGCTTTACAGGCTTGGCAAAGCATTTTATCTTCCCATCTTTTCTATTCACAAAACGTGATTGCGACTGTTGGTGTGGAGAATTTTAAAAGCTGTCCTGTTCCATCATGGAACCAAAAGGCTTCAGTTTCTAGACCAATTAGTATAATTGCCTCCGTTTACATTCTTTTCTTTCTTAAAAATAGAAAGGTTCGTTTGGGGTGTAACTCATTTGGAAGATATCTATTTTTTGCATTTCCAAAAGCCGAAGAAAACAGCTTTCTACTTTATTCCTATTCAGAAGAATATGAATGCACAAAACACCTGCTGTATTTAATTCTTATAACAGTTCTTCCAACCAATAGAATAAAGGCTGAGGTTTACTACTACGTCACATAGAAAGAAATTTAAAATTTTTTATTTGATGACCTGAGTGGTTATTAACAGCGCCAATGATAATTATCATTTAAGAGATAAGACTAAAAGACTAATGCAAATTACATTGAGATTCATGTTTGCATCTATTTAAAAAAAAAAGTGATGGTAAACCATGCATTATATGAATCCTTCTACTTTCTTTTGCTTGAAATACTGTGTAATCCTCTTTATTTGTTTTTTTTTTACTACCAATCGAACTTTACTCTTTTAAATACGCATTTTACGTAAACATTTCATGGGGAAGGAAGGTCAATATCATTGCGTCTACTAACTGACAAGAAAATCGTTACTACTTTCACAAGTGATTGCAAAACCAAGAGAAATTATGCAGTTGATTTATTCGATTGCAATTAAGAATTTTCTATACAGGAAGAACTAAAAAGAAAAAATGACACTTAATCTAATAATCTAGTACCTATAATTTATAAAGTTTTCACTGTAAAGTGCAGAATGAATTAAAATGCAAGGTAATCTTTTACGGTATGAGTGCAATGCACTGCTGTGCACTACTTTTACGAAATTATTTGTTACATCAATTAAAACGCTATCATAAAGAGAAACATTAATTTAGAAAGAACTGAATTATAACAAGTGGTTTTGATGCAAATTACATTTGTTTGAAGTACTGTCTGATTTTCTTTGCTATTCAATGGGAAAATAAAAAAAGAAAATATACTTGAAGAGAAATAATAATCTTCATAGATTCAGAGAAGAAAGGTACAAAAAAAACATTTTATAGCAATGTTTATAGTAAAGACCTCTCAAGAACAGGAAATACGCAAATTGTTCTAGAAGAATGGTTACAGCTACGTATTATACTTATGAAGTGAAAGTTCAAGTTCATGTTTTATTTTCATTTTTTTCATGTGAAAGTTATGCTTACATCTAGTTTTGCTCTCTTACTTCTATTACATGCACAAGGTGCAAAAACTTTGGTAATTAAATTTCAAAAACAATTCAAGAAGCTTGTTTTTTAAACATTGTTTCTGAAGCAGCGCATTTTTAAATTTCCTCCTGATCTCTTCAGAATTTTTCTCAGTTCTTGTAGATTTTGTATTTTATTTGGTGGACATAGAATAATTGAACGGAATTTTCTGAAAGTTTTATTTATTTATTCTTGAGTCCTAAGAGTTTTTTTATTCTTCTCACCAAAGACACAAATAACATCCGCAATGCACAGCTAAATGAGCTTCAATAGATTCTAAAGAGTTATAATGTTCATTATTTCCGTCTTTGTAAAATGTATGAAGTTATAATTATCTTAATTCAGCTACAATTAAAAAATTATAATTACCTATACAGTAACTTTCTTTTTCTTTATATTTATATGATATTTGTTTGCTTATTCTAGAGTTTTGGGGTATGAAGCGTTCAAAGATTAAAGAAATAGCGCGAGATAACAAATATTAATACATTAATACTGGAAAGATTTACTTGTTATGTATTTCCTTATCATAGTTAAGGAAAGAACAATCATCGTGTAAATGAGGATTCCTTACAGTTTCAAAAGTTTTTTCTCGGCCTGTTCACGTTTGAAGTACTCTGCTCCCTTGCTAGTAGATAAAACTTTTTGAAATCTAACTCATATTTAATATAATCACACTTTCCAGAAAGATTTGGTCATTATTGGCTGTTTCCGTATTTCATTTTACATAGGTGTATACCTATGAAATGAGACTTTTTTTTTCAATTTTAAACGTTTATTAACAAAAAATGGTTACAAATTTAATCTTGAAAATAATAGCCATCGCTAGCGACACATTTTACCCATCTCTCAGGCAATTTGTGAATGCCGCGCCAAAAAAATTGGCCGTCTTTGGCCGCAAACCAATCATCGAGCCATTTTTTGGCTTCTTCGTGAGAATTGAAGCGCTGCTCGGAAAGTGCGTGGCCCATCGATGCAAACAAATGATAATCGGAAGGCGCCAAGTCTGGTGAGTAAGCCGCATGCACCAGCGGTTCCCAATCGTACGTCTCCACCAATTCCCGGGTCGCTCTTGTTCGATGTGGTGGTGCATTGTCATCAAGAAAAATTACTTTGTGACGCCGATCGGCATATTCTGGGCGTTTTCGGTGTATAGCGCTGTTCAAATCGGCCAATTGTCGTTGGTAGCGTGCACCGTCAACTGTTTCACCTGGTTTTAATAGCTCGTACCAAATCATACCATGCTGATCCCAGAAAACACACAGCATTGCCTTGCGGCCGAAGCGATTTGGTTTGGCCGTTGATTTTGGCTTGTGGCCGGGCGGACCATACGATCGTTTACGCTTGGGATTGGAGAAATACACCCGTAACGATTCGATGCAAAAAAGACTTCCTTTTGAACCGGGAGAGCAGCATTTCACAAGTGGTTTTTCGGTTCTCTTGCTGCCTTTCAGTCAGTTCATGCGGCACCCATCTTCCGACCTTTAAAATCATGCCCATGTCTTTCAAACGTTTGCAAATGGTTTTTTGGGTCACTCCCAACTGCTCTGCCATCATTTCTTGCGTTTGACCATCATCTTCATTCAACAATGCTTGCAATTCGGTGTCCTCAAACTTTTTCGGTGGCCGGCCACGTTCCTCGTTCTCCACGCTAAAATCACCACTTCGGAATTTTTCAAACCACCTGAAGCACTGTGCTCTGCTTAGAGCATGTCCACCGTAAGCTTCTATAAGCATTTGATGAGCTTGAGAAGCGTTTTTCTTCAATTGATAACAGAAAATCAACGATGTCCGCAAATCGTAGTTTGAAGGCACGAAATTCGACATTTTTAAGAGCGAAAAAAATGCGTTGTTGTATGAAACATCACAAACAATGAATTGAATATTGTTGACAGATGACAGACGAAAAAAAATAAGACATTTGGGACAGTTTAAAAATACTCCTAGCGACATCTGTGGTCTAATAGCTGAAAGTCTCATTTCATAGGTATACACCTGGTAGAAGTTTGTGCAGAAAGCTTTTAATGTTTTCCTACCTAAAGCTCTACACTGGCCGAAATTTCCAAGCCTGGCCCGGTCCGACCCGAAAAAACACCGGTAACTTCTTGATCGACTCGACAGGCCCGAGACCCTAGAGGCCTGAAAGGTCCGACAGGCCCGACACTCGAAAGGTCCTCTCTATAGACCAGAAGGGCCGAGAAGTTCAAAAGGCCCACAGACTCGTATGGCTCGACAGACCCGACGGCTGAAGAGGCCCGAACGATCCGATTGAACCCGAACCCGGGCCGTGCAGGCCTGAATCCCGACCGCACCAATTTTTTCATCTTATATAAGCGAGCTCGCCAGCATAACTAAGGTCCAGGAAAGCAGAAGAAAATTGATTTGAGTGAATAACCAAAAAGTTCAAAAAGAACTTAAATGACTTTAAAGCCTCTTCTCTATTCAGCTTTTCTTTACCTCAAACTAGAATAATTAAATATCTAGGAGTAATCCAAGCTGATAAGTTGCCTTAGAGAACGCATATTAAAAGACAATATACCTACAGTGGGGACAGGAAGGAAAGGAGTAGCATCTATCTTGCTATACGCTTCTCTTATTTGGTGGCACGCATCTCAAAGGACTTCCATCAAGAAACAGCTAGAACAAGTCTCTCTTAACCTACCGCCATTTTACATTATAGTAAAAATGTAGGCGAGAAGGGTCTCATAGAGAATCTAGCAAAACGGTTGTCGGCTAGGAAAGCAATAACTTTTAAATCCTTATCCTTCTAGTGAAGAATTATCATTTCAGGGAACGATTATGTTCCTTCCATATATTTGCGAAACCACACAGCATTAGCATACCTCCTAACAGAATCCCGGGGCCAATCCCCTCAGATGCCAACCCTGAATAACCTTGTCTGCTATTCGATCGAATTCATAACCAGGGAAGGATCAGTGAACTATGAACTCGAACCAAAAATGCAGGTGTGTGACACTGTTTCAGTTGTTTCAGCATATTAGTATATGCACCGACAAGCAGGCGGCTGTTTGAATCTTGGCCATCCAGTCATATAGTGCCACTGTACCCCAATCGCTCTAGTCAAACGAACTAGGTGACACTCATATGGGTCCCAGGTCACTCTAGCATAGAAAGCAACGACAGGGCTGATTCCTCGGCTAGAAAGAGTGTTACTGACTCTTTTTATTAAGCTTGGCGCACAATCTAGCCAATTATATCAGCTGCTGACCTGTACCTTGTCTGCTGGAAAAAATTGTAATTGGTTGAATTTTTGCTGTACTGAGCTCAACGAGCGCTAAACCTTAAGCTACGCTAATAAATCCATCACTGACTAAACTCTCGAGAGATTCCAAATATGCTACAAGCAAGCTAGACTTGCGATAAAAAAGCTTGCACTTAGAACTGTAGACTCCCTGCTCAAAATAGGCAGATATACGGATATTCTGACATCTAGGCTCATCTTAATAAGCATCTCAGCACTATCGGATTCCAGGAAGATAATTTTTGCAGGTACTGCAGTGGAAAGGAAAAGACAGCACAGTGGCCAAGTGTCCTTTTCTTAACTACTCTTCCCAATCCAACGGGAAGAAAATTGGCCTAATTATATTCGGATAACCTGAAAATAATTTGCAAAAATAAATTGAACCTCATGAGGCTTTTGACGTAACAGTTTTGCCAGAGATTTACAAAAATCCAAGGATCTATAAAGACATAAAGGGCTTCTGACAGGCTCGTGATTAATTCCAATTTTACCCTTAAGGGAGATAGGAGAGCATTTGATTGCAAAGCACTTTTTTTTAATAATTCATGGACTAGCTTAGTTACTTACTTTTTCTTCTTTCATTTCACCTCACGGTGTTGGGATTTGTAGTTTTTTCTCTCTCGCGAGTGTCTTTGCTTCCCACTTTTCCTGGCTGCCTGTTTAATGTTGTTTCCCCAGGTTGTTCTTGGTCTCCATCTGGGTCGTTTACCATCACATGTCATTTCCAATATTTTCTTGGGATATTTTGTTTTTCCCATACGGGTCACGTGTCCAAATCACTTGGTCTCTATATTTTCTGCGAAGAGTACTAGTTTCAGATCTTCTCGTATGCTTTTGTTTTGTATCCTATCCCTTTTTGTTTTGCCACTGCTTATTTTAAATATTTTATTTCTGATGCTGTCAGTCTTGATCTGTGTTTGTCATCTATTGCCCAGGACTCTGCTCCGTACGTTAGTATAGATATCTAAATGGTTTGAATAAGTGCACTTTTGCTATGTAAAGTCTTCTATTTTTATCAAATATTTTTTCTGTTATTGCTCTGATGGTGTATATGTGGTCTTGTGTTCGTCTCCCTGGTCTGTATGCTGCCTGTTCTTTCCGATTTTAGTCTCTTTTCTACTATTTTGAAATATATCTTGTATGGTACCGAAGATAGGCCTATTGCTCTATAGTTTTCGCACTTTGTTCAGTCGTTCTTCTTTTAACATATACTGGTACGATAACATTTCTCTTTCAATCCTTTGGTATTCTATTTTCTTAACGACTACTGGACTCCTTTTTCTACCATTCCTGCCGGTATACGATCTTCCCCGGTTGCTTTTTCGTTCTTTGTTTTCGATATTGCATTTTTTGTTTTGTCTTCAGTTATTTCTTCTGCTTCGTTTTCAACTCTCTTCTAGCAAGTTTTCTTTTTGTTGATTATTCATTTCTGCTCCTGTTGTTTTTTCTTCCCTGAATTTTGTCTTATAATATTTTTTCCAAGCATCGAGTATATCTTTCGTCCCTGTTTGTAGTTTTCTTTTAGTATTTCTTATGCTTCTGATTTTTTATGTTCTATTTTCTTTCAGTCGTTTCACGACATTCCAGAACTGTTTTTGGTTATCTATGTAGTTTTCTTCTATTTTTCTTTCAAATTCTTCCTAGCTTGCTTGCTTCACTGCTTCTTTGGCTTCATTTTGTTTTTCTATGTATACTTTTCTGTTTTTGTTTTGGTTCTGATGTCCATGCCACCTTTTTTGTTTAATTTTGCGTTAGACTTCATCATTCCACCATTTTGTTTTTTTATTTTACTTTTGTGTTACGTCTCGCCATTTTAATGCCGCATACATCTTCTGCTGTTTGTGTGATGATTTCTTTAAGTTTATTCCATCTTTTATCCGAGGTCCATTGTTGTTGATTACTATGTTCTTTTTGTTCTACCTACTTCAGTCTTTTTATGAGCTTTTTTGAATATTCCTGTTTTTTGTTTGGTATTTCTAGCGATTATAGTTTTATTATTTGATAACATCTGGTTCTTTTTTGTCTAGCTTTTTAAAGTATGTATCCGTCACTAAAAGTCTATATGTGCGGTGTTCAATTCGGCTTCTCTGATCACTTATGTGTTTGTGTTTTTGCGATTATTGTATTTCCAATTAACATGTGGTTTGTTATGCCCCAATCGAACATTATTTGTCCATTGTTATTTATTTCTCCTTCCAGTCCGTGTTTTACCATTGTACCGTGACTTCGTTCGTGCTGGCTTTCAATGTGAGCATTCCAGCCTTCCATTACTATAACTTGCATTTTCTCTATTTCTCTCTGCAATTCTTCATAAAAGGTTTTTTCCGTCAGCTGTTGAATTTTCTGTTGGTACACAGTATACTGAGATTGTTGCTAATTTTTCTTAAAGGTTTAAGTTCGTTGTATACTTATTAAGAGCAGTGCTTCTACTAAGTCTAGTACCTTCCGGCTTCCTCAGAGAATTGTCTTGCGCCGTGCCATAAATCCTGTTTTCCATCCTTGTTTAGCCTGTTCTGCTTGGTGCCACTTTTGAGCAATTTCACAATGAGGCAAAGCCTTAGCATACTTGTAAGCTAGCTTTTGGATCTGAACATCAATCAGTTCATAGTTTATATCAAAACACTTTTTAATATATTTCTCTAACTCTGCTTCTTCTGCCAAACTAAACACTTGTCTATTAGTTTATTTGCTTGAGTATTGCGCAGGTGAATCAACAACCATATTGTTGTCATTTCCAGAGTCATCCTGTACGTTTTACCGCAAAAATTAAAACGAATTTTAAAATATTTTAGGTGGCTGAATGATCGCCGTGGCCGAATGCTCTTCTATCTCCCCTTCCGTTTAAACACGTACAGTCTGTCCATAAAGTAATGACCCGGTTTCAATTAATACGAGCACATTTATGAAGCTTCTGATTTTTCTAGCAAGGATTTCTATCTGTGAACTAATTAGTTTCTTGTGAAAACAAAGTAATCCGTTCTTATATAGCGAAGTATTTCGTAATTTAAGTCTGCATTTTTATTATTTTATTTGGAGATGGAACATTACTTTATGGACAGGCTGTACAGGTAAAACTGAATGTGTACACAGTATTCACGAGTGAGAAACAAAATCAAAATCAATTTTTGGCGTAATCGTGTTGACCGGGTGAGGTTATAGTCACCTTGTGAAATTATATTCAGTTCTTACTCAGTTTGTTAACTCTGCGCATTTAATGAAATGGATGCAAGACATATATGTAAGTGATGGCTTTTTAATTTAATGTTTTGCCAAGAGCAGAAGCGTCAATGTGCTTCTCCAGTTTGAGTAAAATTGTTCGTTCTAAATCTGAATGGGTAGAATTGAAAAGAATCACGAGCATTTTCCATCCAAATATAGTTAAGCGGAGAGGTTTCTTTGACCCGAATAAGATTCCTCAACGATCAATGGCCGATTTATATAGACCACACTCATCAACTGGTCAAAAGTTAAGAACTTTAAGGGGCAATCTCTGAACCACCATATTCAGTCAGGCATGTATAAGATGCAAATAAGACAAACAAGTCGTACTGGAATTCTAGGTAGATTGTCTTTTTGCAGAGTCGCAACTGGACCAAATAGGTCTATTCTAACGAGTAACTATTGAAAGAATGCTTTGAGAATTGGGATGTAATTAGCATACAAGGTGAGTCGCCAATAGAATCTTTCCGTCGGGCCAAAAAGAGGCGTCTAAAGTATGAACGGTCGTTGAGGTTTTGTAACTATTGTACATTTTTGTTTTCTAACTGTCACCAATCAAAACTAGCAATTTCTACAAATGCAATGATGTGAATTTTCTTTCTTCTTCTGAACATTCTAAGCTAAAAGCTTCAATAGTTTCTTGGTAGATCTGCTAGTGCCCTGCTGAAGCAAAAGTAATGCTCTGCTGCTTCTGCAGTTGTCAAACAATCAGAGAATTAAACTCAATTCAAACGAATCTTAAAGTGATTCTTTCAAATACTTGCACTTTATAAAAGAGATGTCTGAGTTTGATTATTTTTAAGTTAGTACATGCCAGACTATCACCTGCGCTATCCCAGTTGGTTAGGCGATTATGTATCAAAGAGATGGCGAATAGTGCACCAGGACAGGTACTAGATATTCTAAGAACTCTTGCAAGTCAATACGCAGAAAACCCAAAGAGAAATTAAAGCACCTAGATACCTTACTATCAAACCTGCAGAACTTTTTTGAAAACCTCAATATTGACAGATTCGATCTACTAGAAATTTGGTCAAGTACATGCCCAACCAAGGGATTGGATAATTCACGATATCAATCGATAGTAGATCAGTTCTAGCTTTTTCTCGTTTTCATTTTTCTCTTCTGCCGTTCTAATAATAATGATGAAACCAGCCGAGGTGTGCTTTTAATAAAATTGGCAACAGAAACAAATTTGAGAGTCTAGAGGGCCGATAGGCTTGACTCGCGTGCGCCTGCTCAGTAGAACAGTTTTCTCATAAGAACTGCTGGATTGCTATTGCCTAGAAGATTCAGGATTAAGATAGAAAAAATCCAAATCTGAAAGTTCATGCATAAAGAAAATTTGGTAGGTTTCTCGTTGAAGTTAAATAACAAGCTTTTTCGCAGAAATTGTCAATTTTAAATGAAATTGAAGGAATTAGAATTACAGGTTCTATTTTTGTACTCACGCCAGATTTTTTGTTACGGGTTATTGACGCCAACAATAATAATTAATAATATTACGTGTCATTTTTTTGAGTCGATCAATATTACTGTTTTTTCCTATGACATTTGGGAATTTCGTTTTTATTTGTTATAATCGTTAATACTGATATGAGTGTTTGCCCCTATCTTTAATGTTTTAGACAATTGTCATACTGCTGTTAGCCTTTTTTTTTGTTTATTCGTGAAATGTAGATCTATTATTTAAAGACTTCAGCTTTATAGCGACACCCTAGAGAACGAATGCGTGTAAGTATACATAACAAACATGTCTACATTTAATCTTCATTTTGGTAGGTTTTTTTAATTCCACAACATAATAAGCGTTCTTTGGCAAGTAGAAAGTAGGTTAAAATTAAATCAGTAATTTTTGGGCAAGTTTTTCTTCAATTAACGCTCTTCTGATAGAACATTAAAAGTGTTGTTGACGCATCTAAAAGCCATTCCTCCTCAATTTCTATTTGACTAACAATTTTTATAATTATTGTATTATAATAGAGAAAATCACATTTAGAATATTGGAAATCTATTTGTTTAACTTAGATAAAGCGAAAGAGAAAATCTTACATTTCTATTACGTCTACAATAGGGCAATTTTGGAATTTAATTTAGTAAATTTGATTTATTGCCACAGAAAACGGGAAACACAAAAAAACGAATTTTATCGAACTTTTATATTTTTAGTCACATTTAATCTCTGCCAGTTAAACAATCATTGTGCAATTATTATTTAGCGTGCATTTATACTGTTTTGCGTGATTATTTATAATATATTCCTTTACCTGGCAAAAACTGCTTTAGGGAAAATTATATTTTTGGATACTAGGTATTTGACATGCATTAGCATTTATTTATTACTGTAGTTTTTATTTGCATATTTTTTGTAAGAGGTTTTGGCACGCCAAATTGTATCGTTCGATCTATTCTGAATAATATTATTTTTTACAGTTCAATTGTGATATTCGTTTCAGATATGTATCTAGTTCCATGTATTTTAGGACTTGGTCACTGTTTTAAATCATTTTGAATCGAATGGTAGTTCATGGTCATTACTGAAATTGCCTAGTGAAATTATACTTACTTATATTCATTTCCAAACCAGAGCGAGGTTGAACAATCCATCCACTCCATTATCTTGATGATCAAGTTTAAGAAAACATCTTAGTAAATTAATCGGAAAAAATACGTAAATGCAGTTGTATTTCGATTTCCTTAAAATTCCCAGTTTCGGATTAAGAAGCGAAAATCAAAAATCTGCAAAGAGCAATGCTTCTTAAATCTTAAGCAGCTATACCGCATTTCTCAACCCAAATGTAATAACAATATTTGATTCTCCGTACCACAATAGAATACTATAGTTCTAACAATCCGACTATAGATTTACAAGTTTCACTTCATAATCCGAAAGCAGAAGTTTTTAACAAATCGAACTTTATCCTCTTTAAAATACCCAAGGGTGGCACTAAACGGAATGGATCTTTTCAATATTTCAAACCTTTTGGTTTTTGATATCAAAATGTGGATATCGATTAAAATAATTTTTTTATTTGCTTTCTCTTTAGTGTAAAGAGAAATTGAATTTTAAATTTTATTCACTGTAACTCTTGAATGTCCCCTCTCCCAAAAGTATGTTCAGATATTGGATCAAGTACTTACTTATTATTAGAAATTTTTAGAAAACATGCGAAGCACGCATGTGTCTCTGCAATGCCTTGCTACAGCATATTTCAACTCGTTAGGTTTATAACATTGATGCGACTGGTAACAATGTCAAGTGTCAACAGCTAATTGTTAGTTTTTGACTGAAATGAGGTTAAGGCGCGTATAAACAAGTGATTTTAAAGAATTTCTGCTTATACTTTTACAACATTGTGCTAAACAGTTTTTAAATATCTTTGACGATTATAATGATTTAGCAGATACTGAACAAAAGTTACATATTTGTCAAAAAGACGAAGCTCAAACAAGTAACAGAGATTACTTTTACAATTATTATTAAAAGGTTATCTTTTAGATTGTGTCAAATGCTAAACAGTAGATAACTGTGGTGGGGGGAGAGATTAGTCATAATGACGTCATGGTTTCGCGGGAAATATTTATTTAGATTTTTTCTAATTATTTTTTTAATTCTTTTACATATCTTTCTCTATTCCTTTCTGTTCTTTTACTCTTTCCCCTATATTTACTATTCCGGCCCTTGCTAAATTCTCTCTGACTTCCTTCAACCAGTTTGACCTCGGTCTGCCTCTTCTTTATTTCCTCGCTGGTTCCCAATTTGTTATTATCTGTGTGATATTGTTTTCTTCTAAACTTAGTATATGGCCATACCATTTCGCTCTCTGTACCTTTATCTTCGATAATATCGCCGCTATATTCTTCATTGGTTCTTCTTCTGTATTCGTTCTCATTTATTTTCTTTGGTCCCATTATTGCTCTTAATATTTTTTTTTCTGTTCTTCTTATATTTTCGTCATTTTTCTCTGTCATTGTCTTATAAGCATCTTGTATATTTTGAATTCAGTGTTTTTTGTTAGTGCTTTACTTTTCAATAGCTTTTTGTTTGCATATAATGTTCTGTTAGCTGTCACTATTTTCTCTTTTATTTTCAAATCTCTACTTCCATCATTGGTTATTATGTTATTACGCTGCCCAGATACTTAAATTTTTCTACTACCTCAAAAGTGTAAGTTTCTATTCTAATTTTCTTAATCTTCTTCTTATTATTCTGTTTTCCAATCCTCATTACTGTCATTTAACTCACATTTAACTCTAAGCCTACTTTTCTACTTTCTTCCGTTATTTCGTTTAACATTTTACACATTATTTCCCTTCTTTTGCTAATAATTACTTGGTTTCCTCCTGTTCTTAATGTTTCTTTATTAACTTTTCTCGTTATGTATTCTAGGGCTATGTTGAATATTATTGTTGAGAATGCACCCCCTTGTCTCACTCCTTTGTTCACCGTAAATTCCATTGTCTGTGCTCCATTGATTTTAACACAAGCTTTTGAGTCTGTCATGGTCATTGCTACTAGTTTTTTTTATTTTGTTGGTCTTTGCATTTCTTCCATTGCTTGTATTACTTTATTTCTACTTATAGAGTCAAACGCTCTTTGGAAATCTGTGACATTGTTTTGAATGTCTATGGAAGTTAGGCGTAAATCTATCTTTTTTTTGTGAATTCAATGGACTTTTTGGCGCATTTCAAGTGTTAAATTTAAGTTTCGTTCAAAGATTAAGATAAAATTAAAATGTATTTAACAAATTGTTCTGTTTCTTTCGTCGTTGCTGAAATCACTTCTTCGATGTGAGAACGTTTTATTTAGGCTTTATCTATGAAATTTGATATGTAATTTCCGTCGTTTTATTGTCAAAACGTACCAATTTTAGTTTGGATTTGTCCATGGATTTTTAATACATTTCCATGTCATTATAGATTCAAGGAATTTATGTTCAGATTTGGATTATTTCCTATCTTTGAACTTTCCCCCCCTCTATCTCCTATTTAGAGCAACGAGATTGAATATCTTTTTCCCCGTTATACAGAATTTTGGCGCCCTACGTGTGGGACCGATTTATTTGTTTGGTTTGATCTAGGTTTTGCTGATTTAGTTGTCTGGCTGGATTTAGGTTTTGCCGATTTAGTTGTCTGGCTGGATTTAGCTTTTGCCAATTTAGTTGTCTGGCTCGATTTAGTTTGGCCCATTTAGTTGTTTGGCCGATTTAGGTTTTCGTTGGCTGTTTAGACTTTTGATCACTTTGTTTTGAGGCTTTTGCAGATTTTTGGACTCCAACGTGCTGGGGCCCGATTTTGTTTGCCTGATTTCGTTTGTTTGATTTAAGTTATCGTGGGCCTGATTTTGTTTGTCGTTTGCAGACTTTGTTTTGCCAATTTCGTTTTGGCCCGATTTTGTTTGTCGCTTACCGATTTTGTCTTTTCAATTTTATTTTGTAGTTTTTACAAGTTTTCGTTAGCAGTATTGCTGATTTGTGATTTCTTGTAGTGACAAATTTTGACGGTGTCGCCGTGTTAAGTCTTTTAATGGACTTTTGACATTTGAAATTGACTTGGCTTTTTGTCATTCTATTTAGGTTTTCTTTGGCCAAGTGTTGATTGTCGTCTTGCTTTGTGATTTTTACAGATTTTAGTTGTTCAACGCATGAGGTCATTGATGTTTCGAGTTCTTTTTATTTTTTTACTATCGGCCTTGTCCATCTTTGCTCCCTCGGATCTTTGAACACTATTTTTCTTCCTTTTAGTACATTTTGAGCAGGTTGGTGGATAACATCTTTGTGTAGGGTGTACTCGAAGTGAAGGTTATTATTTCATTGTGGTCACCTATTTTGACATTTCTATTCTAACATTCTTGAATGTGGCCATTTTGTATATAGTTCTTTTTTGTATCGTTTCGTTTGTCTTAGTTAGGTTTTCGTTTTAGTGTTCTGGTTTCTCTTGGAAGGACTTTTGGTTGTCTGTCATTCTCGCTTAGGTTTTGGTTCCGCTTGGCATCGGCTGTAGCTGGTCGTTTCGGGCTTTAGGCCCTTCTGCGTGATCCTTGGGATCTTTTGGGTTTTAGATCCCTTTCTGGCCGATGTTGATTTTTCTCGTTTGGTCTTCGGGACTTTTATTGGTTTGGTATTGTTTTGTTTGGTTCTTTTGAGAAAACCTTTGTTTCCATTTTCGTTTTACTTTTTATCCTGGTTTTTTATGTTTATTCGATTTAGTTTAGGAATAGTTGTGGAGATTTTTGAGTTCCGTTTGAATTTTGATTTTGTTTTGGTTTAGTACCGTCTCTTTTTGGTGTAATTAACGTTTGGTCCGATTGCCTCTTTATGCTAATTGATGTTTCTTCCATTATGGTTAGTTATCTTTTGGTAACGCTTTTCATTGTTCAGTAGCACTTTGACGTTTCACCGTTATGGTTTTTGGTTTTCCAACTTTAGGAAGTTTTGGAAGAAACTACCTTTTGGCAGAGGGGGTGTGACATTGTTTTGAATGTCTATGAAAGTTAGGCCTTTTTTGTGAACTCAATGGACTGCTTGGCGCATTGCAAGTATTAAATTTAAGTTTCGTTCATATACAACATATTAAAATTAAAATGTATTTAACAAATTGTTTTATGTTTACGTTTCTTTCGTTGTTGGTGAAATCATTTCTTCGTTATGAGAACGTTTTATTTAGGCTTCATCTATGAAACTTAATATATCATTTCCGTTGTTTTACTGTCAAAACGTGCCTTATTTTAGTTTGGATTTGTGGATGAATCTTTAGTACATTTTCATGTAATTCGTTGGATAATTTTTCTTCCTTGTATATATTTGTTAATAGCTTATGCATTTGTTCTTTTAATGATTCTTCACTATATTTCAATAGTTCCATATTTACTCTATCTGCAGCAGGGGCTTTTGCATTACGACTCGTGTTTATTATTTGTCTTACTTCCTCCAATGTTGGTTTTTTTATTTCCATACTTTCTTCTCCTTTGGCTGTTATTATTTCTTTTGCTGCTTGTTCCTTATTTAGTAGTTCCTTAAAGTAGTTCATTCATACTTCTTTCATATCTTCCTCTGCCTGTACAGTTTTTCCTTCTTTATTTTTAATTCCTCTTATCTTTGGTTTATATGTTCTTATTTGTTGTTTAACTTTTTGGTAAAAGTTTCTTGCGTTCTTTCTCTTGTTCTCTTTTTCTATCTCTTCCATTTTACCTTCGATCCATTCCTTCTTACTACTCTGGACTATTTTGTTCTTCACATTTTCTCACAGTTTTCTCTATGTTCTTGTCTTTCGGTTTTTATCCATTTAATTCTTGCTTCAACTTTATTTTCCATCACTTTTCTGCATCTCTCATTATACCATTCCTTCTTAGTTTTTCTAGACGCTTTCTCTATTGCTATCTTCATGTTATCCCAAGCTTTCTCTATATCTTCCTCTTCATGCTGTGATCTGATTATTTTGTTTATCTCTTTTCTATATTCTTCTTGTTTCACTTCCGTCTTTAGCTTCTTTACATCCCACGCCTTTGATTTTATTTCTCTTCTCATCCTCTTCTTCTTTTTTAATCTTAACTTGGTGTGACTACCATGTTGGGATTTGAGTCTGTGCAAGTTCCTCTGTATATTCTTACATCTAAAATTGATGACTGTCTTCTCCGCGTAATCAGTACATGATCAATTTGAGTTTGATTTTTTTGATCTGGTGATGTCCAGGTTATTTTGTGTTCCTTGGGATGCTTGAATTCGTATCATGTTATTTCTCGCAGCTAATTCGTATAGTTTGTGTCCATTATCATTTGTTACTTTATGTATTGTATGTTTTCCTGCTACGCTTTTTAAATGTTTCATCATACCTGTTTGGGCACTGAGGTCCCCCAGTATTATTATTGCATCTTCTTTCGGGATTGTTGTGTATTTTTTCTCCACCTCTTTATAAAAATTTTCCTTTTCCTCTTTTTCTGGATTCTCTGCAGGTGCGTATACATTTACTAATGATAGGTTATATGGATCCATACTTGTTTTGAATAGAAGTAATAAATATTTCAGCTTTGAAATAAAAATAGAGTTTTCCATTCCTAAGTTTCATTTGGCACTTTAAAAACGAATTTTAAATCATTCAGAAAACAGTGTTCTTGGTGTCGGAAAAAAAGATAAAAATAAGAAGAAATAAATGAACGTTCTTATTGATTAATTGCTCTTGTTTTAAAAAAGTACTATACGAGGTCTGTTTATACTCTTTGTCTCTGTAATTAGTTTTTGTAAAATCGATGTAAATTATAAATTAAACTTCTTTTTTAAATGTCTGGAGTAAAGAGGAAATTTAAGCTTCACTAAAAACGTTTACTTCTAAATACAGATTATGATTATGATGGTGTTACTGTACAGAAATCTAAAAATGGAAATTACTTTTATTATTGCTGAGTATCAGAAGTAGCGACGGCTAACACGGCGTTGAGAGATCGTAGTTCATTAAATAGTAAACGCTAATAAAGAAGAAAATCCCTAAGAAGTCTTTTTCTTGTTCAGGAATTTCTCAATTTTTACTGAAGTTGTTTTTTTGCACAGTGTTCAAAAAGTCGAAATGCTAGGACCCAACACAAATCAAAGAAATGTTAGACCTCAGTTTCTTAATTTATTTGAGTTGACTAGAACTGATAAATAGCAGCTAATACCACTAGTTGAAGATCACCATTATTAAGTTTTTTTTTGAACTCTTTCTTTAATTGAGTTTGGACAATGATCTGAAGTAATAGTAGAACTATTTTCCCTTGGTCTTTTCATACAACAATCTAATTTTTTAAATTACTTACGTTATCATTACACCAGGAACCAGTTCAACTTGAAGATCTATTGGTTTAGAACATGTTAATTTGGGAAAAAGACTTGAATCAACTAAGATATTTTTTCTCTTAAAGTTTAGTAGATAGAGCATGGTTATTTTCCCCCAAACACTTTTTTTGCTATTACTTCTAATTTTTCTGATTAGTGGAAAGTTCCATGGCTTTATATTCCTATCTTAGAGTTTTCTAAAACTCGAGTGTAGATTTCTCTATTTAATGCTTAATCCCTACATACGATCGAAAAATCCCAGCTGTTGAAATTGCACGCCACCCTAATACTTTGTCAGAGAATTTGACTTTTTCTTCAAATTTCATGTTATTTGGGCAATCATCAATGTTGTCAGCGTAGTAGTAGTTGTTGTATTAGTAGTTCCTTCACTACCAACTACCTCTCGATCATCTACTATTCTTTCCTCTATTCTTTGCCAGAACCTACCGGACTTCCGCACGAAAATGACAATATTAGTTTAGATTAGAGAGCTCAACTCCTTTTTTTTGCGGTAATGACCTGAAAGGTCTTAAACCTCGCCCTCTCATAACCATCACATTTTTTCAAAAAGTACAAAGACGTTTCATCGCATCCCAATTAGAAGCCTTGGGGTGCTCCGGTTTTTGCCAGTTAAAACTGGTTATATACTACTATATAGTCTTTTGCCTGTCGATAGCCACTTTTGAATCTCGTGAGCCCATGCGTTCAGGGCTAACAATTCTGATGTCTTGATATTCCTAGAAAGGGTTTTGGTCCTAAGCAGGTATCCTCGCCTCCGCGTCTAGTGAGTTCATCCGCCTTCTCGTTGCCGTGAATCCAGCTGTGCCTAGGGACTCAGACGAGGCTAACCTCTGCTGTAGCAAGATCTTCCACATGCACTCCTACGTAAGAGAATTTTTTATCCTGGTTTTTTAATGTTACTTGACTGTCGGAGCAGAAAAACGGAAAACCGTGCTCTCCAAGAGCAAAGCTCTTCTGTCCGTTTACGTTTTCCAGGTAAATGCCTGCTTCCAAGGACTGGCTGTTATCCATACGTGATTCATCCGTATAGAGCATCAGCGAATTCTGAGTACATTTTATGCAGCCTTAATCAAGTGTCCGCTTGTGTTACCGTGTTAGTAGACAAAGGCATGTTTTTTCACTTACTGGACAAGGTGTTAAATCCCATCCCAAGGCATAACCCTGCATCCCGCATTCTGAAATGGGCCACCATTGTTTCCTAGCTTATCTAAGTTGGTAGGTCCGGAGCCTCGATAGAAGCGCAACCGTATAGGAGTCGTCCTCATTGCACCCATCATACCCAGACAGGCCAGGCGTTGCAGCTTGATCAACCTTTGAGCTACCACATAGTTCTCTGAGACTTGGTTGCTACCTTGTCGATATGTGACTTCCAGCTTAATCTTTTTTCCAAGTTTTTCTCTAGGTACTTGCCCTAGAGGTCTTAAACCTTGCATTATTAGACAACAAAGATGGGGTGAAAGACAGTTGTCTTTACAGCAAGAAGAATCGTAATTTCATTCATTTCAGGACCTATGTTCCTTGAATTAGGCCTACCGGTGAAACCATTAAAATAAAACGCGTTCTGCATTCTACTTCGAAAGTGATGCGGAAACGACTGGATTGTACACATTTAAACTTTTTCTCTGCTTTGTATGACATGATAATTTACGTCCGACCAACAAGAAAAACCGTTTTTTTGTGACCTTCAGCCTCAAATAACTCGCGACACCGGCACCGCTACGATATCGATTGGAGCTTTTCACACATGTACACAGTGTGTTCAACGAGGAATGGGACAGCGCGATATCTCGGGAACGAATGCAAATTTTAAAATTCTGAAAACTTTGTTATAAATGTAAGGTAGGGGCACATATTTTGTGATAAAAAGTTTTTAAATTAAATGCGTCACCGCCAGATGGCGCTACTAGAATACTCTACTTTTTATTCGATTTTTGGAATTTGCAATACATTTGTGATAACTTTCTTTATAAGTGCTATCTGGTTTACTTTTCGAAAAAATAATAATTTTTGTAAATTTGACTAAAGATGTAAAAGATTGTATTCTGTAGAGATAATAAGCAAATTCTTCTACATTTCTGAAGCTGGCCACCTTATAGAACCAGTAGTACCTATCCATCGTCTCGGAAATACCCTAATACATCAGCTACCTCTTTTGCTTGAGAATGTTAATTTAAATTTGAGGCAGGTGATGTATTTTCAACAAGACGGCGCACCTGCTCATAACAGTAACGTAGTAAGAGACCATCTGAACAGGGTATTTTCGAGACGATAGATAGGTACTAATGGTTCTATAAGGTGGCCAACTCGTTCTCCGGATTTAACTCTTTTAGACTACTTTCTTTGAGCACATGTAAAAAATGTAGTCTATGGTACACCTTCCAGAAATGTAGGAAAATTTGCTTATTATCTCTACAGAATACAATCTATTACATCTTTGTGTTAATTTATAAAAATTATTGTTTTCCCGAAAAGTAAGCCAGATAGGTTGGTAGCACTTTTAAGGAAAGTTATCACAAATATGTTGCAGATTCCAAAAATCAAATAAAAAGTAGGGTATTCTATTTAAAAAACTAAGTTAGGTAGCGCCACCTGGCGGTGACGCATTTAATTTAAAAACTTTTTATCACAAAATATGTGCCCCTACCTTACATTTATAACAAAGTCTTCAGAATTTTAAAATCTGCATTCGTTACCGAGATATCGCGCTGTCCCATTCCTCGGTGAACACCCTGTATATGTACAAAAATTTAGCTCACTTTTAATTTTTATCCAAATTAATCCTAAAGTAGTAGCTGTAGCTAGTTTAAGTTTAAGCTAAAGTCCCTAAATGTAAATTTGTCAATATTAACAACAGATTGTGAGTTAGATTTAAGGACTCGAAGTTAATCCCAGATATTGGCCAACTATTGTGTATTCAGTTTTAATCTGAAAAGGTGTTTGATATAGTAAGAGATGGAAACGAAATAAATAAGGAATAACAATAGTAGTCTTGTATATACTCACTACATGCAGTATATTTCCCACAATCTCCCGTCAAACGAGCACATTGCGCAAAATAATGTTTATTTCAGGATGTTCGATTCTGATGTTTTTTTCACGAATCAATACAGCTATAAAATGTTATCTCATTTCCTTTTCTTACGAAAAAATGCCACGTTTGGCCTCATAAAAATTCATCAATTTCTTATTCTTCTCGCTCGCATAGTGAAAACACCGAACGAATTTGATTTTTCATGCTTTTAACGTATGATCAGCTCTTTTATTTGATAAGTAAATAGTATTGCAATTTGTGCTTTTATAAACTTTCTAAAAATTATAAAAAAATCAAAACGTTTTAACTTTCTTTTGTTTCTGTTCGTGATCAGCAAGTCAATTGAACGAGTAGAGTGTTTTGTGGGTTGTTAATATTGGAATTTTAAACAATGATATCTTTCTGTGTAATTGAACATTTTGCTTTAAGTTTCAGATAGTACGTTAACGGCGTGATACGAGATAAGATTAATACAATTCAGAATTTTATGTTTTCGTTATTTGCATGAAATTAACATTAAAATGTGTTTAAGTACCTATTTCATACTCCTATCATATTTTTTGTTGCAATAGTTAATGAAGAATTAAAGCTAAAATGATTGCAAACGCTTTGTGGTTTGCGTTTCGATGGAAAATCTGAAAATCCTGTTTTAATAATTAACAGATCTAATGGAAGCCAAAGCAGTCTACGCAGACTTACAGATAAGTTTTGATACTGTCATTAAATGTCTGAATATTTTGGAAAGAACACTGGAAATTTTGGAAAAAAAACGCTGGAAATCTACTTTAAACACTCGTACACACTAAATAAACCAACAGATAATTAGTTCGAGATGTGGAAGAATCTTGATATAGCAAAGTTTCAAGTACATAGCTAAGAGCTATGAAACCTATTTGAGAATAGTTAAATGATAATTAAATAACCTATAAATATTGATTTCTTTAGCCGTTTAAACATAGAAAATTTAATCTACGTACTTTAAAGAGAATTCTAGGTAATGATGTTTTAATTAAAAAGGAGCCAATGTCCTCACTTCATAAGGCAACTTAGTTTTCAAGCTTTACCGGACATAAAATATAAAATCACGGCGTATGATGAAGAAATGAAAGATTGTTTTCTTATTAAGCAGATTTTAATCATTAAAGGAGTAGGCAAAAAGAAAACTTCTCATCAGCAATTTGATTGCGCTTCTCATATTTCTTAATTATTTTCCTTGTTTAATTTTCCATAGAACAATTCGAGCCAGTTGCTGACTTAACAAAGTAATCTTATAAATCATTCTTCTTAAACCTGACCATTTTTTATCTAGTATATCGTAACTTTGAATTCCTATTACTACTGACATATATTTTAAAATTCCACTTGTTAAAAAGTATTCACACTTTCTTCTCATAAACAGCAGGTTACATTGACGCCAACAACAACCTATCCATCCGAATGGTCTATCACAACGAGTACAGTTAAAACGTGGCTTACTTTCTTTTCTTTTGGACTAGTTAACATTGTTGGGGTTTCTTCTTGTTTCTTTTTTACACGTTAAACAATATATTTGTCTGTCTCTCTTATACGAAATGTGATGTGCACTGCTCTTTTAACAAATTTTTCCTCTCATTAATATTGGTAGAAATGAGGTTGTAAAAATTCTACAGTTTATGGTTCTGTCCATACATGCCTATTATTATATTTATTTGCTACCTGTTATTATTGGCAAACAAATGGCTATGCAGTAGTAGAATATGTAGATGAAAAAATGTGGGAAGTTATTGCGATCAATCTTTCTTTTATGACTTTACTAGAGAGTAATAAATTTAATTATCTCATTGTTCTGCGAGCACCATAACCGTCAGAGCGCTATTAAACGATTATTTTCTCTTATTACTTGATGCATTTTCTATCTATATTCAGGTAGATATTAATTTATTATAGAACGTGATAAAAAAAATAAAGTAGCCCAGAAATTCATTTGCGATGCAACGGAACTTGTTGGATTTCTTCTTTTATGCAAATTAAACAACTCATTTGAGTATAGCAATTTTACTTTATTTATTTCTGCCGTTGGTGTGGTCATCTCGACCATCAAAACTATACTGTCCTTTAGGTACCCTTTTACAACCATTCTAATATTGATTGATATTGATTTTTACTAGAGGGCTCAAACAGAACTTGATGGTCATTTCATCTTGTTTTCTTTCTTATTAATTTTTACTATTACTGATTTCAACGATGATTAAAAAACACACGTATATTTTAGGTCACTATGTTTTAGATAATTTTGAATCTAGAGCGTGATAATATTCATTTTATTCCCTTTTTAATGAGAATCTTTTCAGTTTTGCAAATTAAAGCCATTCCATTTATGTCCACCTGCACAGCTATTAACCTATTGACAAAGCAATTTTCTTCACTTGGATTATTATTTACTAAGTTTTCTCAGTGGTGAAAGGCTTGTTAAATTTATAATCTTTAACAGAAAATAAATCAAAAAGGAAGTTTTTAACAATTTTAAGTATCTCATTCAAGAGATATCGCAAATAATAGTATAACGTATTTAACGAGATTCTCTTTTTGGTTTAAAACAGTGTAAAGGATGTTCCATCCACAGAACAGATGCTGCGATGGAGATATTTTCTAAAAGTGTTGTAGCTTTTCAATGACATTATTTCTCGTACGTAATAAGAAATAATGCGATTTACAATGTATATTTGTCGGTAGAAACACAGCTGTTCGTAAGCCCAAATATCAGCATTGTTAGGCTAAGCAGACGTCAATATTTAGAAGGTTTTTCTCTAGTGTTTATCGTTCTTTAAATAATAATAAGACCCAAAGATGTCTTCAGTTTTCTTATATCACGTCTTTTGCTCTGATTTGTTATTCATAATTCCTAGAAATACTGCAAGCTTGTTAAAGTGGAGAACAGTGATATTTTTCTGTAACATTGGCACTCATCAACATAACCTAATTTTGTCTGTGTTGTTGGAAAACATGTTGAGTATATACAGGTTGCTCAAAGTAAGGGTACAGTGTTGCACATTTTTATAACAATGCACGCTGTTTACACTTTTTAAATTTTAGATTTATTTTATTTTGTTTTATAGTACAAAAACACCTCGTAAGAGTAAGAAAACTAACAAAACTTAATGGAAACCTTGTAAAACAGGCTGTTCTTTATGTTAGTGAAAATGCAATGAGTGTTAGAGCAACAGCAATGAAATACTGTTTGTGTCACATGGCACTGAAACGATATATAAATAAACATAGACTCGCAGAAAATCCACAGACGGTGAGAAATGAGCTAAATTATAAAATAAATCAGATCTTCACTGAAGAGATGGGAGACGAACTGAAGTCTTATTTGATAACTGCTAGTAAAATGCAGCATGGCCTTACACGTAAGGATGCATTAACTCTAGACCTAATTGGCAGTAAGTTAACTTCCAGTATTGAGAAATGTAGATTTTTTTATATCTTATTTTTTCCAAACTCGCAATGGTCTGGATTTACCCAAACACTTACTTCCTCCAATGTTGGTTTTTTTTATTTCCATACTTTCTTCTCCTTTGGCTGTTATTATTTCTTTTGCTGCTTGTTCTTTATTTAGTATTTCCTTAAAGTAGTTCATCCATACTTCTTTCATATCTTCCTCTGCCTGTACAGTTTTTCCTTCTTTATTTTTAATTCCTCTTATCTTTGGTTTATATGTTCTTATTTGTTGTTTAACTTTTTGGTAAAAGTTTCTTGCGTTCTTTCTCTTGTTCTCTTTTTCTATCTCTTCCATTTTACCTTCGATCCATTCCTTCTTACTACTCTGGACTATTTTGTTCTTCACATTTTCTCACAGTTTTCTCTATGTTCTTGTCTTTCGGTTTTTATCCATTTAATTCTTGCTTCAACTTTATTTTCCATCGCTTTTCTGCATCTCTCATTATACCATTCCTTCTTAGTTTTTCTAGTCGCTTTCTCTATTGCTATCTTCATGTTATCCCAAGCTTTCTCTATATCTTCCTCTTCATGCTGTGATCTGATTATTTTGTTTATCTCTTTTCTATATTCTTCTTGTTTCACTTCCGTCTTTAGCTTCTTTACATCCCACGCCTTTGATTTTATTTCTCTTCTCATCCTCTTCTTCTTTTTTAATCTTAACTTTGTGACTACCATGTTGGGATTTGAGTCTGTGCAAGTTCCTCTGTATATTCTTACATCTAAAATTGATGACTGTCTTCTCCGCGTAATCAGTACATGATCAATTTGAGTTTGATTTTTTTGATCTGGTGATGTCCAGGTTATTTTGTGTTCCTTGGGATGCTTGAATTCGTATCATGTTATTTCTCGCAGCTAATTCGTATAGTTTGTGTCCATTATCATTTGTTACTTTATGTATTGTATGTTTTCCTGCTACGCTTTTTAAATGTTTCATCATACCTGTTTGGGCACTGAGGTCCCCCAGTATTATTATTGCATCTTCTTTCGGGATTGTTGTGTATTTTTTCTCCACCTCTTTAAAAAATTTTCCTTTTCCTCTTTTTCTGGATTCTCTGCAGGTGCGTATACATTTACTAATGATAGGTTATATGGATCCATACTTGTTTTGAATAGAAGTAATAAATATTTCAGCTTTGAAATAAAAATAGAGTTTTCCATTCCTAAGTTTTATTTGGTACTTTAAAAAGGAATTTTAAATCATTCAGAAAACAGTATTCTTGGTGTCGGAAAAAAAAGATAAAAATAAGAAGAAATAAATGAACGTTCCTATTGATCAATTGCTCTTGTTTTAAAAAAGTACTATACGAGGTCTGTTTATACTCTTTGTCTCTGTAATTAGTTTTTGTAAAATCGATGTAAATTATAAATTAAACTTTTTTTTAATGTCTGGAGTAAAGAGGAAATTTAAGCTTCACTAAAAACGTTTACTTCTAAATACAGATTATGATTATGATGGTGTTACTATACAGAAATCTAAAAACGGAAATTACTTTTATTATTGCTGAGTATCAGAAGTAGCGACGGCTAACACGGCGTTGAGAGATCGTAGTTCATTAAATAGTAAACGCTAATAAAGGAGAAAATCACTAGGAAGTCTTTTTCTTGTTCAGGAATTTCTCAATTTTTAGTGAAGTTGTTTTTTGCAAAGTGTTCAAAAAGTCGAAATGCTAGGACGCAACACAAATCAAAGAAATGTTAGACCTCAGTTTCTTAATATATTTGAGTTGACTAGAACTGATAAATAGCAGCTAATACCACTAGAGTTGAAGATCACCATTATTAAGTTTTTTTTGAACTCTTTCTTTAATTGAGTTTGGACAATGATCTGAAGTAGTAGTAGAACTATTTTCCCTTGGTATTTTCATACGACAATCTAATTTTTTAAATTACTTACGTTATCATTACACCAGGAACCAGTTCAACTTGAAGATCTATTGGTTTAGAACATGTTAATTTGGGAAAAAGACTTGAATCAACTAAGATATTTTTTCTCTTAAAGTTTAGTAGATAGAGCATGGTTATTTTCCCCCAAACACTTTTTGTGCTATTACTTCTAATTTTCCTGATTAGTGGAAAGTTCCATGGTTTTATATTCCAATCTTAGAGTTTTCTAAAACTCGAGTGTAGATTTCTCTATTTAATGCTTAATCCCTACATACGATCGAAAAATCCCAGCTGTTGAAATTGCACACCACCCTAATACTTTGTCAGAGAATTTGACTTTTTCTTCAAATTTCATGTTATTTGTGCAATCATCAATGTTGTCAGCGTAGTAGTAGTTGTTGTACTAGTAGTTTCTTCACTACCAACTACCTCTCGATCATCTACTATTCTTTCCTCTATTCTTTGCCAGAACCTACCTGACTTCCGCACGAAAATGACAATATTAGTTTAGATTAGAGAGCTCAACTCCTTTTTTTTGCGGTAATGACCTGAAAGGTCTTAAACCTCGCCCTCTCATAACCATCACATTTTTTCAAAAAGTACAAAGACGTTTCATCGCATCCCAATTAGAAGCCTTGGGGTGCTCCGGTTTTTGCCAGTTAAAACTGGTTATATACTACTATATAGTCTTTTGCCTGTCGATAGCCACTTTTGAATCTCGTGAGCCCATGCGTTCAGGGCTAACAATTCTGATGTCTTGATATTCCTAAAAAGAGTTTTGGTCCTAAGCAGGTATCCTCACCTCCGCGTCTAGTGAGTTCATCCGCCTTCTCGTTGCCGTGAATCCAGCTGTGCCTAGGGACTCAGACGAGGCTAACTTTCACTGGGAAAGAACGAATCAACTAGAGGTGATTGGCTCATCTGAGAGAAAAAAGGGACTAAATGGAAAAAAGAATATAGAAGCTTTTTCTTTATCGTTCTTAATGTTTTTTGGGATTCTGAATGCGAACTTCAACTTTGCGACATCATCCTAAAGTTATTGCTTTAAGAGGAAAATGCGAAAAACCGCTAAATTTTTACACTGTTTGCAGTTTTTCGCTTATACCTCGAAGACTACGCACTTTGAAGAAACTCACCTCTATGCAGAAATAAACTACATTACATGATCTACAAATTATGTCTCCTAGGCTCTTTTCGGCAGACGCACGGTTTTGGCGCCAGAGCGCGTTGAAATCTGACAAAAATCCCATAATTGGCCAAAAGCCGGTTATTGTCTCAGTTTTTCGCTAATACCTCGAAAACTACGCACTTTTCGAGAAACTCACTTTTATACAGAAACAAACTACATTACATGATCTACAAATTATGCCTTCTAAGTTCTTTTCGTCAGACGCACGGTCTTGGCGTTAGAGCGCGTTGAAATCTGGCGAAAAACCCATAATTGGCCAAAAGCCGGCTATTTTCTCAGTTTCTCGCTTATAACTCGAAAACTATGCACTTTTCGAGAAACTCACCTCTATACAGAAACGAATTACATTACATGATCTACAAATTATGTCTTCTAGGTTTGTTTCGTCAGACGCACGGTTTTGGTGTCAGAGCGCGTTGAAATCTGACAAAGATCCCATAATTGGCCAAAAGCCGGCTATTTTCTCAGTTTCTTGCTTATAACTCGAAAAACCCACTTCTATACAGAAACAAACTACATTACATGATCTACAAAGTATGTCTCCTGCGTCTAGAGGGCACAGCGGCTAAGCCAGAAACCGCTTTCCCATTTCTTGCAGCTGAGCTCTATTTTCACAATTTAGAGCAGAACAGGCCGCAATTTTCTTTGCAATCCTTCTTGCATATGCAGGAAATAAGTTGCAAAAGTTTCCCAGGTACGAAAGGGCTCCAAAATGGTGATAGGTATCAGACCGTTCTTCATTATTTTCCACAGCTGAACTTGATAGTATACTCTCAACGAATGCTATCGTGCTGCAGCTTCTGTGGGGGTTGGGGGGGCGAGCGTGGCAATATTTGATGTTACCTTGTAGGCCGATGTTATAAGCTGCCAGTACTTTAATTTGTTGTGGGGTGTTTACCAGATTCATACAAATCAAGCAGAAATTCTTCTCCTGCATTGACAACTGCCTCGGGATCAGCGTTGGAATCTGTAAATATTGTAATCGTTTTTCTGAGATGAGGCTTCTTTGTTATGGTTTTCAGGAACTTCATTTTACCCTGGTTGTAAAGAGCTGACATTGTGTTGCAATCACTCATAGCATGGAGAAATAAAGTGTGGTCAGCAAAAATCTTCTCAACGACACTTGTCAGATGGTATAAAGTTGAAGGAACGTTTCCTTTCCCTGGCTTAAAGAAGTAGACGTTGGAAGGAGTACCCAGCCCTACCGTGATCACCAGGAGATCAACATCCTCTCCCGAATGCCAGGCCATTGGCAATGACAATTATCAGCCTACCTGCATTTTCTTCTTCTTGTTAGCAGAAAGTGTTAGCCTTTTTGAATTTGGAAATAAACATGGAAATAAATTCCTTTTTGTTTATTGGATTGGCAAGGAAGTTCTCTTGTGATACAGTCGGTACCATTGTGTCACTGAACATTATTTCCATATACAGTCTTTTTTCCGCCCCCAGCTACCAAATGACTGGACTGTGCACTCACCGCAGTACACAATTTACCTAATGTCAAAACAAGTGGGCCAAATTACATCAGGAGAACGAGGAGTCCTTGTAACCCCTTGTTGCATAATTAATGCTGTGTGAAATACTGTTCCGCCTTTTTTTAATATCTTGAAGGGTTTATTTTAAAAGTCGGATGTTGTAGCACACAAGGCTATGTAACAAAATGTGAGTGAATGAACCGCGAGATTTTTGTAGTTTTGCGTCATTTCCAGAAACATGTCAAATGCTTTAAAGAAAACCCCCACGAAGAGAATGGGATCATTATGGTAACATTACCGTCAAACACAAGTGCAAAACTTCAGCTTCTTGGCAAAACACTCCTTAAGAGCCTAAAGTCTAACTGTAATTCTAGTTGCAACGACTAGATGGTTTGCCATTCAAGAAGAACTATTTCTACCTATTAAATAGCTGCTTTGTTTGGAAAAGCATTTCCTAAAGCATTCTCCATTTCAAGCATAGTAAATGGCTTTTCTTCAACTGGTATATGGCCTTTAAACCGTAGCAGTTTTACTGATGCTGATTTTTTTATCATCCAATCTGACGAACCGAGCGCTAACTACAGATTCCTAGCGAAAATATCCATTCTTCTCAGTCTTATACATCAAAACAAGCTTTTCGTAATGCAAGTATCGTGTCCGAACCCGCAACGTATCTAACTTAGCAGTTGACAATTTATCTGCTTTGCCTTTACATCGTGAGATCGTGCCCCCATCTACTGCTATGAATATAATAAACTGAGAAAAAAATACTTTAAATATTTCAGGATTATGATTGAAGAGGAACCCACTGAGTGATACGCCATTTATATGGTTCGTAGTTCCAACAATTCTGACCCTAGGCAAGTATCCACGACTGGTAATAGAAAATATAAATGCAAAATACAAATAAGGCAACTTGCCATAGGCGCCACTATTATAACGGCGCTTCTCCGTGGCCAATAAGACAATTGAAGGTGAGGAGCTTAACAAACTCTGCTTAGGCGCCAAATACCTTAGCGGTGATCATTTTCAGGGAGGTTAAGAGTGGTTTGCAGATTGGTTTTCTAAGAATGTTAAAAAGTAGCACAACGAAACCAGTAGAAAAATGAACACTGGGAATTAAATTCAGCTTCAGAATTAACAATTAACAATTAGTTAAGTTAATGAACTACTTCCTTTAAGATATTTAGAAAACCGACCAAGCTGCGTGTCGGCGGAGAATCAGTGACTGGACTAAGTATGTCTGTAAGGTAACTTATCTGGGTAGGTAGACTAGTTTTCTCTAAGAAATCTAAACGAGAAGAACCGACTAAGCTGCATAGGATGGAAAACGGACCGAGTGGATGAAGCATGCTTACAAAAGTAACTTACTTAAGTTAACTTAACTTCTAGATCCAGTTTTGTTTCTTTCAGAAATATCATAAGAAGCTCGAAAGAGAAAGAGCAAATAAGGCCCTAAAGGCAACCGAAACCATTTCTTTAATTTAATCAGATGATAGATGTCAACAAAGTCTGATTCCACCAGCTACACCCTAGAGAAGAACGTAAATTCTGACTGACCAGGCCACTTGCGGTGGCTCATTGGTGGTCTGAACCAGGCTAGCTCTTCTGGAGAATGTTATAAAACAGAAATGGGGCAACTGAGACTGACATTAAACAGAACCCTGTTTACCATACTAAGGCGATCTGCCATTTATTCAAAATCGATTCAGATCAATTCAAATTGTTTCGTATCAATTCTAATCAATTCGAAATTGATTCAGGTCAATTCTAATACATTCAAAATCAATTTAATCGATTTTGTAATTTACTCAAATTAATTAGTAGTTTAAGGAGGTACATGACCTTAGTGAAAATGATGAAAACATCATGAAATTTGAGAATCAATAAAAATATTTATAATATTTGTTGTCTGAAAATTTTAGCGACCTAGGGTTCATAGTTTTTTTATAAAAAAAATATTAAAAATAGCCAATTTAATATTATAACAGCATATCAGACCCCACGCGTACCTATATATCAATACTGTTAGCTATGAAAAAATGGTCACACTGCTCTGAAAAACTACATGTGCATAAAAATTTTAGAAATTATTGAAAAACAATTATGTCAAGGATTCTTATTTATAAAAATAATTAACTTTAAAAAACACTAATTTTTAAAAAGCAGTCAGTCCTGGTTAATGTGGGTTATGTCGACGGCAAGGAGATCGTATTTCAAAAAATAAATGTTCAAGTTTTTAAAAAACTTTTATTATATGTATATTATAAGACATAACAAAACTAAATAATAATTCTTCATAAATAAATTATTGCCCAATTTTTTTAATATTGCGAAAATAACTGAACGTTTTATAAAATTCTAGTTTTTTGATTTTTCAAATAATTCAATAGGTTAGTGATAATTTCTTTTTGCTTAGACACTCGAACTTTCTTGTTCAGATTTGTGCTGTGCAATCCGTTGTTATAAATTTCTTAGTGACTCGTTTACCTTTCCAAAAATAACGTTTTTTTTCTTCGTTCATTTTTTATTGCTTTCAAGAATCTTGTTAAATTAATTTCACCTCTTTGCTTTATTTGTAAACATACACACGGTTAAAGTTGCTACGCTGCCGGATTTTTTATTATTTTTTAAAAAATATTTAATAATAAAAAATAGTAAGTAAGTAAGTAATTATGAATCATTTTGTAATGATTTGATAATTAAATACATAAAAGAATAATTTCAACAAGCCAAAATCATACGTTGTTTATCTAATGTAGACACCAACTACAAGGTGATATAACATCGTGAATTCGACTGGGAAAAGAATTTTCTCTCGATTCCAGGCTCTAACTCACGTCGGTCCGGTATAGTTTTGCTTTGTGTAGGTCTATTAGCGCATTGTGGCTATACTATACTTTCCAAGCCGATAAAATCAATCGTATACAATGAAGGATTGATGACACAGTAAAACACTATGTCTATGATTTTTTTGGGCGCCCTGTATAATATTAAGATGTTTATGAATACTTCAAAGTGATGTATAGTAAAGCAAGTAGACCTAGACTGTTTAAAATTTAATTATTTGGTTAATCAAATTCATTTGCTATTTCTATTGGTGTGTCACACCAATAGAAATAGCAAAAGAAATAGATCAAAATCTCAATCCAAAAAAGGCGCCAGGGATCGACGAAATATCACCTGGGGTGTTCAAAGAACTGCCAAGGAAGGCCATTATCATGCTTACATATCTCTTCAATGCCTGCTTACGCTTGGAATACGTTCCTGAGTGCTTCAAGATGGCACAGATAATCATGTTAGAAAAGCCAGATAAGCCCGACGAGGAAGTTGGATCGTATAGACCGATTTCACTTCTTCCAACAATCTCAAAACTATTCGAGAAACTATTTTTAAAGCGGCTTAAGCCTTTAATAAACATCCCGGACTTCCAGTTCGGATTCCGAAATAAACACTCAGCTATCGATCAAGTACATCGAGTCATCAAAGTCATTGAACGAGCTTTTGAAGAAGGGAAATATTGCTCTGCAGTATTCCTTGATGTGTCGCAGGCGTTTGACAGAGTGTGGCACAAAGGTTTAATCCTCAAGATGAGTAAAATGCTACCCAAAAATTACTGCAGATTGCTAGAATCATACTTAGCTAATCGGCAATTTCGAGTGATGCACGAGGATGCCAAGTCAAAATTATATCAAATAAAAGCAGGTGTACCGCAGGGAAGTGTGTTGGGACCCCTTTTGTACCTGCTATATACTGCTGATATTCCAACATCAGATGAGACATTCACAGGAACCTTTGCAGATGATACTGTAATCATGGCGGTAAATGAATCACAATCAACAGCAGTTGAGAAAACTCAACGCACACTGAACAAAATCAACAGATGGACAAAAGACTGGTAAATCAAGCTTAACGAGCTGAAATCAGTCCACGTCACATATACGCTGCGGCGAAGAAATTGCAGTCCAAGAACATATCTCAACGAGGTACCAATCCCTCAAGCAGAATCAGCAAAATATCTTGGGCTTCATTTAGATTCAAGATTAAACTGGAAACACCATCTAAGAAAAAAAGCTGAACAAATTTGCATTAAACAACGACAAATGTATTGGCTGGTTGGACATTATTCTAAAATGAATCTTCATTGCGAAAGAACTATTTATCTATCTATATTCAAACCGATATGGATGTATGGGATACAACTTTGGGGTTGTGCACATAAATCTAATCGAGAGATAATACAAAAATGTCAAAACAAATTCCTGAGGATGATCACCAACGCGTATCGATACGTAACCAATAACGAAATACATAACGACCTCAATATACCCACGATAGAGGAAGTCATCAAGGAACGAGCCAATAAACATGAGATTAGTCTTCTCAATCATCCAAACGTGGAAGCAATTCAATTATTGGACACAACCAATGAAAGAAGAAGACTGAAGCGAACAAAACCGCATGAATTATGTAGATAAAAGACGTAAAGAGTACTATTGGCAACTAAGCACTGGTTTAGTATTTCCACACAAGTCTTGTTTAATATAAACGCAATTCATCTGTACTAATAAATTAATTATATTAAGATTGTAGTAGTCATACCTGAATAAAGGTGTTTAAAAAAAAATTCATTTGCCAATTATAAAGAATAAAATCAATCTGTTGAATATCTCTAAGAATTGATCAAAGTCGATTTGTTGAATTTATTTAAATTAGTTTGTTGAATCAAGTAAAATGTATTTATTGATTTACGATTGCTGTACTGAACAAAAAAATCCTCAAATTGATTTCTTGAATCGCCTTGAATCAAGTTGTATCGATTTGAAATAGATTCAAATTGACTTTTCAATTCGAATCGATTTTTCAATTTAAATTGAATTTTCGATTCAAATCGATTAGAAATGTAAAACACATTCGATTCAAATTGATTTGCTTACTTTGCAATATTATGCAATATACTGCAATATTAGTTTGAAAATTTGGATGCAAAGGTAAGCAACGTTAGTGCCCTCTTTTGGCTGTTGGAAATAATGCAGAGTTTCCTATTATACAGCATGGCTCTAACACAGATGAACTTCTCGAGACTCTTGCTACTTCTACAAACCTGACGCACAGTTCAGTTTCAAGTTTTGTTTTGAATCTGATTGTGAACCAGACATTTTCATTACTATAAATTAATTGTTGTGAGTCCCAATCCAATTTGTGAAAATTTAGGATAATTTTGTCTGATTGCACAGATATTAAGATACAGTTCTGAGCAATTTCTTTAAAGACCTCAGCGTATTCATTTGAGTATATTGGATATTTTTCACACCTCAGTATTTTGAATCTATAGCCATTTAATTGCTTGCTAAGCGTTGTTTGTGTGCCGCTACTGGATCATTAATGATTTGAATCCTCATTGAGTTTTTGGAATATTGTGGTTGTATCTGTTATAATTGATACGAACGTCTTAATAGAATCTTTCTACATCATTCTCTGGATGCTTACAATGCAAACAACCAACACTTAGCATGGCATAGCATGCAGTCATTTTGGCTGGTGCAGAATTGTATCGTTTCTCAAAGCAGCGTAGTCTTGCGGCCAGACTATTGCGCTTGCATTTTGAAATTTTTTCCTGGTTCCTGTCCCTGTTCCTAGCTTCTGAACTTTTATAGCAAGCTTTATTGATTTTAAACCACTAGAAGATTTACAACAGTAACGACTCTCCGATATCACTAAAGAACTCAAATTCTAATTCAGTTTTGAAAATTCAATAACGTACCGTATTTAAAAATGCAAATTCAATCAAGTTAAATTCTACAGACAACTACAAATTGTGCATCCTCTACATTAAAGAAAATCGAAGCGTCTAGAAAGTTTCGAACCCACTATCTCACATATTAGAAATTACATGCGGTGAATGAGATTCTTAAAAATGTATATAAAGATAAACTTACAGTTAAATTTAAATTTAAAATTTTAGCATTACTTTGAGAACTCCTGAGATCTTTGGATTTATTTTAGTTAGACATTTGATGATATTATTGCATTATTTCTAGACTAAAACGATCAAAAGCTCCATTTTGCTATCGTCTTTCCAGGCCAACATGCCAGCTTGATTGAGAGCTCGCCCACAGGATAAGCATCATCGTTCTTCTTTTGTTTAACGTTCTTGTATGATGCTTGAATTATAAAAGAGAATTCTTGTCATTTTTAAATTTTTATACAAAAAGGCATTTCTATTTTAAGGTCTAGTTGATGTCCGATATTTAAAGAATTTCTTAAAACGACGATTAGTACTTGGTTCATTTTTTAGAATAAATATCTGTCTAGGTATTATATTTTTTTAAATTCTACCTGACATTTCTAGCAAATTAATAAATGAACTTTTATTTTCAGACTGGCATTTTTACGATCCTGTTATTGCCTATACGAGTGGTGATTATCTGCGCCCTTTTAATAGCTGGTTGGTTAATTGCTATTATAGGACTATGGGGATTAAAGGAGGAAGATTTACGCGAACGACCTGTTACAGGATGGCGAAGGTAATTAATTTATTAGTTCGTACCATAATTAACATATTACTACACAATTTGTAAATATTTGTATTTTATTGTGATAATATTTTATTGTAAATATAATTATGTATATGTGAATTGACCTTCTGTATAGTCTAAGAAACTAACAATGGAACTTCATCTTTGTTATGTTTTTTGTAATCAAATTTTCTTTGCTAAACACTACAGATGATTCTAATACTAGTTATACGTACACATAATAGACAATAAATAAATAAAGGAATAAATAATTCTTCTATCACTGAAAAGTATTCAATGGTATCAAAATAAGCAGGCGTTTGATTTCTATAACTGCACATTATTGGATAAATTGCTTGTCATTTTGAATTTACCATTTTTCCGTTGCGGGGATATTTGAATTTAAAGGAATTGCTTTCCAATCTCCCTAAATTTCCATCTCTTATCGTTTACGAAATCTCAATGTTCTATATAAATAGATTTTACTTTCATTTCCTTTTCACCTCTGCAATGACTTTGTTATTATATAATTAACAAAATCTGATAAAATGATGAATCGCAATATACAGCAAGGATTGCTTATCACTTGAATCCCCAAAAACGAAAATCTATCACAGAGTTAAAATATCAAATCACCCTTAATATCAGACAATTAAATCAATGTGATGCAATTACACTCTTTCAAAGCTTAACATAGGTTATTTGGATACATTTTTGTTGTTTTCCCCCTTTTTTTGTAGCCAGCCGTATGGGCTATAGAGCGTCACCGATCCGGGAATTCAACATTGATCCGCGCGACTCCTTGCATCCAGCCGCTCTCGCCAAATTTATTCGCTCAGTGACGTAAAACTACAAGTTTATTTAGGAAATTATCCAGAAGATTAAAATATGCTAAAAGATATTTGTCACTGTTACGAGCTTATTTTTCGTTTAATATTTTCTCCCGTCTTGTATTAGAAGATAAGAAAAATCAGCTGTTCGTCGTGGTATTATTTCCAATTACCTAAGTTTTTCATTTTCTTATGTTAGTATATTCCAGCTTGTAAAACTTCTAGAGGGAATAATTTTAGTAACTAACATTACTTAACTAATAAAATGAATACTGAACATCCTTTAATTACTGAATGACGCAATAGTTCCAGTAGTTAAAGTGAGAACAGTCGCAACTCTGTTGGATCAATTTTATCTCACACTGCTATTAAACATATATAAGCCTTAGAAATATCGAGAAACGATAATGACAATGTTTAACTCATGAACTTTAGGTTATTTGTACATCGGGAAGAAAAAGAAGAAGAATACAGGACATGGTCAAAAGGAAAGAAGAAGATTAACAAAAAAGTCAATTAGTAGCTTGCATTTAGAGAACTAAATAACAATTTTGGCCAGATATATTCTTTCATTTCGCAAGATTAGATGCCCAACGACATGAAACTTAAAATTATTGGTTTTGCTGGACTAAGTTTAAGCTGAGCAGTTAATCTTTAATGCAGTTTGAGTAAGAAGAAAGACCAAGAAAGTAAACACTAGCTAGCTTATTGTGCCAAAAAATAAGAAAGGAGCTGGAAAATATGTCTTAAAAAATGAGAAAAAGATCACGTGCAAAACCATGGTAGTAGATTCGACACCAGTTCCTGTATAAGAATGATAAAAATCAGCTCGTCCAGAATATTATTGAAAATCAAGCTCATCGTCAGGAAGCACCATGTGGAGCTCAATGTTAAAAAAATTCTTCAATTCCCTTGAAGTAAAGCTTTGAAAACTAATCTTCAAAGATGTCAGTAGCAAATCCTTGTCTTAGCTATCACGCATAATTTGAATTAAAGGTTTCACGCCAATTCAAATATTTTAGCTTGAGAGGATTACCTATGTTTTTGTGAACTAAACCTACATTTTTTACGATTTTATGATTTTCTAACAAAATTCTAAAAGTGAAGAGAGAAACTTAGCGGTTGTTAAGTTCGAAAGATCTTGATCCAGAAGTGATGAAAATCGGCACTGTTAGAAAGCTCTTTTTCCTTGTGATAATACAGAACTTCTTGGTGATGATGATTTCTTCAACTTTAATTACTGGAAAAGCTACTTTGTTTATCAGGTATAAGTAATCTACGAGGGTGGTCTGAAAAGTTTCCGACCTCAACGTGAAGATGGCAGCACTCGTAAATAAAAGCTACTGAATTTCGTTGTTCATCTGTTGACAGTTACTCACCAAAGTTTCAGCCATTTTGGACGCGCAGTTTTTATGTAACAGTCGTTTGAGTGAGTTGATGTGAGTTTTTTTGTGAAAATGGACAAAATCGAGTATCGAGCTGTCATTAAATATTTGTTTTTGAAAGGCAATACGCCTTCGCAAATAAAAGATGAGTTGGATTCTGTGTATGGGGACTCTGCACCATCATTTACCACAGTGAAATTTTGGGCTGCTGAATTTAAACGTGGCCGTAAGAGCTTGGGAGACGATGAACGTTCGGGACGTCCAAAAACTGCAACTACCGACGAAAACATCGCCAAAGTTTACCAAATGGTGCTAGACGACTGCCGAATTAAAGTGAGAGAGATAGCAGAGGTTATGAACATGTCAAAAGAACGTGTTTGTCACGTATTAAATCAACATTTAGGCATGAGAAAGCTGTCCGCGCGTTGGGTGCCGCGTTTGCTCACGTTAGACCAAAAACGTGTTCGAATGAATATTTCCAACGCTCTTTTGGCGCAGTTTAGGCGAAATAAATCCGAGTTTTGGCGCCGATTAATTACTGTAGATGAAACTTGGATACACCATTATACGCCCGAAACAAAAATACAGTCCAAACAGTGGACTGCAAAGGGGGAACCGGCTCCAAAAAAAGCAAAAACTGTTTTTTCGGCTGGGAAAGTGATGGCGACTGTTTTTTGGGATAGTCATGGAGTTATTTTAATCGATTATCTTCAAAAAGGAAAAACCATTACAGGAGCATACTATGCATCATTACTTGACAAGCTGAAGGCAGAACTTGCGAAAAAACGGCCACATTTGCAGAAAAAGAAAATCCTGTTTCACCAAGACAACGCACCGTCTCACACCTCAGCGGTTGCCATGGCGAAAATCCACGAATTACGGTTTGAACTGCTTGACCATCCGCCTTACTCACCAGATCTAGCCCCAAGCGACTTCTTTTTGTTCCCTCATCTAAAAATTGCGCTCGGAGGACAAAGATTTTCGTCAAATGAAGAGGCAATCACCTTCGTGAACAATTATTTTGCAGAGAAAAATGCCGAGTACTATTTGGACGGGTTACAGAGATGGGAGCATCGCTGGGAGAAGTGTGTAGAGTTACAAGGAGACTGTTGAAAAATAAAAAAAAATTTTCAGAAAAAATGTCTTGTATCTTTGTTAGGTCGGAAACTTTTTAGACCACCCTCGTACATAAAAGGAAGCTTCAGAACTTTTGTTAGGTTCAATAAAAAGAAATTTTGTTTTTTGGTTTAAAGACTCTTAACTTTTACAAAAGCATTCCATTAACAGCAAGCTATCGGTTTTACTCTAAGGAATATTCAGAAACTTAGCTTTTGGTGTTTTATTTCTCACTTAATCACTAGTCTATCTTACCATTTCCTTTAACTGTTTGGTTGTTAAAACTCCTGTCATTCCATTCTCAGTATGTCATTCAAACATCAATGCAACATGTGTACGATATGTTTAGAAAGAAAAGGTACTATCAGAGCATACTACATTCGAAGCCAACAACATTTCAGTAATCAATATTGGCATAGTTTTGAGTAGTCTCAATTTGATAATTTACTTGAACCCTTTTCTTTCTAAACAAGCAATTGTATCTAATCATCAACATAATAAATTCTTGTAAATTGCTTTATGACTGAATTGCTTTACAACTAACAGTAACAGTACATATTATTTCAGCTTTATTAATTGCATGACTCTTTGCACTCTAACACAAACGTTTTCTGATCAGTGCTGTGCGAACCGTTGCATGCCGAATAACTCTCCTGATGTACGCTGCTGGAGGATTTCGCCTTAAGGTTACCGGAGTTCGGTCTACTCGTGCGGAAGCTCCAGTCGTGGCCCTTGCTCCGCACTCCTCCTTCATTGATTCCATTGCCATGGTGTATATGGGGGCACCTTCTATCGTTGCCAAAGGGGAAACTGCCAGCATTCCTTTTTTTGGGAGTACGTGCCATTTTTGTGATTATGATGGAAGTTTTCAAAAGTGTTTGCTTCTGTGCTAAGTCATTTTTGAAAACTTAATACAGTGGTGATCAAAACATTTAATATTAAGTTTGATTTGACTTGTAAATATTCCGTTGTTGGTGCTGGTCTACTAACTAACCTTTTTCTGCTTTTTATTTTGCACGTCACTATTATTAGGTTTTACTAATTGGTTGATTTACTAAAATTAAAAGGAAAACAAGGATTTAAAAACTATGGTGTACTGTTATTAGGAAATTGACCGGATTGGTATGCTTTTTGGGCAAAACAACTTATACGGCAGGGGGGCTACACATGGTAATTAAGGGCAGGCAGGCGTCTCGATCGGAAGCTCCCATTCTTGTCATTGCACCTCATTCCACTTTCTTCGATGGAGGCATCATTTATGTCACGGGTTTTCCTTCTATTATTGTTAGAAGGGAAAGCGGAGCTAATCCTTATATCGGAAGTAGGTTTTATTTTTATTTTTTTAAATTTTAGTTTATTTTAATATTTAGAAAAAATGTTTTGGTCACTAACTTTATGTTAGGGGTCTAATTTAGCATTTTGGTGAGTCTACAAAATGTGAACTTTGTATTATTAATTTTTTTTACAGAATTAATCAATTTCACCCAACCCGTGTACGTGTGGCGCGATGATCCGGATTCCCGTCAAAACACAATCAGAGAAATAATAAGCAGAGCAACATCACCTCTAGATTGGCCTCAGATTTTAATTTTTCCCGAAGGAACGTGCACGAACCGTTCTTGTCTTATTACTTTTAAGCCTGGAGCATTTTATCCCGGAGTTCCCATACAACCTGTTTGTATTCGATATCCTAATAAATTGGATACTGTTACTTGGACATGGGAAGGACCAAGCGCGTAAGTAATCATTACTTTTTGTAATTTGTTCTTTATAATATTTGTTATTCAGATTGAAGCTGTTATGGTTAACGTTAACTCAAGTATACAGCTACTGCGAAATCGAATTTTTACCAGTTTACACGCCAAGCGAAGAAGAGAAACGAGATCCGAAATTGTTTGCAAAAAATGTGAGGAATGTGATGGCGAAGTAAGTGTTTATGTAAATTCAAAATAGAAATGCTAGAAGGATTTAAAATAAAGCTAAAGTAATCCTGTTATTTCAGAGCGCTAGGAGTGCCAGTATTGGATTATACATACGATGACTGTAAGCTTATGACTCGAGCCAAAGAAATGAATTTACCGAATGCTAACTCGCTTGTTGAAGTGCAAAAGCTTAGACGGCGATTGGGGTATGTTTCTTCAAGACGTGGACTGATATATTATTTTATTTATCTGTTAGGTTTTTTTTGTCCTTTGAATCTACATACGGATACTACCCTCTCGCATTGGAACGCTGCATTTAATTATAGCTTTAACGCAAAGGCAAAAGAAAAAATGTTCTCTATTCTCTTATGTTCTCTAAAAGCCGACTAAGACTTTATATTCCTCCTGTCTTTCTTCTCCGTTTTTCTTTCTAGTTTCCTTCATTTACTCATCCTACTCCCTACTGATTATTTTGTCTGGCAAGTCTATTCATTTGTATTGTTTGATGATTCCTAGAAAAGATTGCCGTTTAAAGTATAGCTACTCCCGATTTCGTGCTTATAGATCTTAGTACCCTAAGTAATCCAACCAAGGTTAATGTCTTTTGTCGTGATGAACCCATCTAAAGCATCTCCACTTTCTGAAATTATAGACCGCAGTGTATCTTGTTCTGAACCTTCTGATTACCTTTAGTATCATTTGGCTGTAAACATCTCTCTTTGTTTTAACTTCTCGCATTTGCCATTTTGACAATAAAGTTGAGTTCTAAGTTTTCTCTGCTTTCCTGCAGTATGTCCTGCAAGAAGTTGCTTTTTATTCTGCCTTTGCTCTCCAGAAGATCATTGATGACAGAGTTTAGTGAACAAAACTGTACACATCACAACAATTTTTACTATGCAAGCCATATCTAGTACATTACTGAATAATATGGATATCAATGATGCACACACACTCTTAATTGAATGTAATTTTTGATCCCTCAAGATCTCTTTACTTGCAATTAAGATTTATCAACTTGTTTTTCTGTAAATGGATACCTGACAATTTATTATGCTCACCTGAATGATAGTAAGTAGATACATAAAAAGTTTGGTTTGTAGAGTCTCAGCTTAAGATTGTCTAAGTAAACTTTCCAATATAATCTAAGTAGAGCAAAGTTAAAGAAATTGATGTGGTTTGGCATGTGTACAAATATAAAATTTGAAATAGAATGGAAATAATTAGTTCAAGTTTGTGAAAACACAATAAATCAATATTACACAGATGAATATATTTGTTACAGTTCATTTGTTGCTTCTAGAGTTGCTATATATAAATATATAAACCTAAAACTTTTTAGAGATAAAAATAATATTAACAACCGAATACTATTTGAACAAATTTTTATTACCTACTACTACAGGTATATGAATTTTGTTATAAGTCGCGTATTCTACATTAACTACTGTTCTATTACTTCTATTCCTATAAAAGCAATTTTTATTTTCGCTTTTAAATAGCATTAAATACAAAATTGTAATGAAATTTAAATGTTGCGCTCAAAAGCTCCAATCAGATTATTGCTGTGTTGTTAGTTCTTTCTACAAACAATTTGTGGGAAATTATATACGAATTCGCTTTTATCAAATTCTACTTTTATTTCTTATTTATTGATAATTATTATTGTTATTATTAGAATAATGACGAAAAGGAATGAAAAAAGCAACACAAACTTATATGAGCGAGCAACACAAAATAATTTGAAGGTTTATGTTAGGTTAGATTACAAACAAATTTTAATACCGGCAATAGCGCCGGCGTTCTGGCATTTTATTGGCTACAACTGCGATGGTCAATGACGTCAACTACCACCAAAAATTTTTAAAAGATAATTTAGAGTCTACTTGTTATAATGAACTTTTATATCAAATCATTACTTATAATTACTAAAAATGTTAATCCCGCTCTCTTTTCTAGTTTGGACCAGACAAATGTAGAAGAGACTTTAATAGATTCTCAAATAATATGCAAAGACTGTAGTAAAATCACTTTTACAGAATTCGCCAAATATTTAAATCTTTCTACAAATGATCTTATAGTACAACAATTATTTAGATATTACGATAAGGTAAGCAATCAATTTTCATTTTTAAATTTATTTAATTTATATTTTTTTCAGAATTCTCCAGGAGTAATAGATTTTAGGGAGTACTTACTAGGAGTGTTAGCAACAAGTAAAAACAGAAGCACTCTCGATTCAATTAAAATAGCTTGCAAAGTATTTATAATATTGAATCGGTAAAATTTTAGAATTGATCTGTGTTTTTTGTTTTCTAGATATATGATAGCAGTGGAGTAGGAAAGTTATCTATGGATGATTTTGCAAGAGCATTAAATCACACATTAGCAATGAGAATTGAAGAAACGTTTGATATATTCCATCAAATTGATAAACCTCGTTTAAATTATGTTACATTTGGTTAGTAAATAATCAATTTACCTTTTTAAGCATAATTAGCTTTTGAATTTTGCAGAAAAATTCCAGTCTTATGCTGAAAAGAAAGCTGAATTTGCTGGATTGTTCAGTTTGAGTAAAGAAGAAAAATTCAAACCTAGGAATGATAATAATATATGTCCGGAATATGATAAAAAGAATGAATAGGTTCGATTAATATACTGGTTATTATTTTATTATTATTCATTTAAATAATTTATTTTTAGTAGTTTCTTTGGTAAAAGATTCTTCCCTTATTCTTTCCAATTACAAGTGGCTTTCCAAAGTTACGTTCATAAATGTATATTATTAACATTTTGGTCTTGTAGGTATTTATTTTAGATATATTTAGTAATAACTTAAAACATTTTTAATGTGTGTATTAACAAGATTAAATTCCATCCTGTAAAATAATTTAAATATTATGAATTTATATTTATAGGCGTTAGTACCTCAAATGTATTATAATATAGTTTTATAACTAATACATTATACTCTATTTGAGTTCTTTTAATTTCATCTTTTATTTTATCATTAACAGCTAAGAAATACTAGAAGAAAATAAAATAAAGTATCAGACCAACTTGTCACATGTTTTGACCCATTTTATTACTAACGATGTTTTATTTCTGAATCTTCTTTTGGTAACAAGTGAATATTTTAATATATTTAATCAGAAGTTAAATACCTGGAAGATTCTACAGATTATATGATAATTGGAATCTTGTTAACAACTTCAAACACGATCTCAAGAAAGCTCAACACAAATCATGTAAAATTATCATCATGTTAAATCTGAGGTAAGCCAACGATATCAAAATACTACAAGCATTTATCAAACTTCATTTTTATTCTTGAAAAAATCTTAATGCTTGACAATCAATAAGGAAAAAACATACAATTTAGATTTTTCAACTTACTTCTTAATGAAGAATAAACATACCATGATGTTTATGTGCCATTTACAGGACACCTGCATTTGATATAATATGTCAAGGACAATCTACAATGTGTTTCACTTCTCACCTTCAACCCCTGTATTTTCCTTATTCGCAGTTTTATCAAGAAAAGTTATTTAGAAAGGTTACGTAGAATCATAAATTTTGATTTTTAATTTTTTTCAAAATTAAGAATGAAGTCCATGTTTTACTAATTATTATGACAACAAAAATAATCTTAAAAAACCTAAACTTGATGCCTTTCCAATAAACTCCCATTAACTCTTATGCACTTTCGACCCACTTTATTCAGTAGTCGCTTATACAAGAATATAATTTAGCAGTATTTAAACATTAATTAGTCAAGTCAATTAAATAAAATGTTATGGTTGTTAATTTGTAACATGTCATATAAAAAATAAAAAGCAAATATGTGAAATCGAAGAGTCATGAGACATCAAGTTTTTGTAAATGCTCAAATTTTTTTTACATGTTGTACTAATCAAAAGAAGAGACGAATATCAATATTTTTTATTTTATTTTGAATATAAGTTTTGGAGAATTTATGTACCCCTTAGTATATGATAAAAGCGCTTGTTTCGTCTTTATTACACCAACAGAAAAACTTCCAGCTGGAATTATTTTCAAGCTTAAAAGATGATCGTTTATACTACAAAAACCACAGTATAATTAATTAAGAAAAACTGTGTTTTGGAGGATTGTTTTCTTGAATTGCAAGTTAACCCAACCATCTAGAAATCTGAAAAGATTTCACTATATTTTCAGATGTACATATTTTCTATGTGCCACCCAAGTTTTAGAATGGAATTCTAATAATGAGAACCCAAAACACTGTTATACCGTTTTTACAAAATAAACAAAAGTCTACAGATTAAAATTTTAAATTCTTTGAAACTAATTTTAGCATGGTTAAACAGCATTTTGCTGTTTCTACACAATATTGCTAGAAAACTATGCAGCTGTACAAAGAACTAGAAGAGAATTTTGCAGTGTCCTGATACTAAACTCGGGCGTCATCCAAAATCTTCTGCGGTGTAAACAATATTTGAATTTGAGCAGAGTTTTTATTTGAAACTGAATTATTTTTGGTAGTATTATTTCCATACATGAGTATACAGAACATTTGAGATAAAACCGCAAGTTAGTTTTAAAGTAGGAATTAGATTTCATTTTTTATTTTCTATTTGGACCATTAAGAATTTTACGGGCCCCCTGAATGTTTGGGAATAGGCAACACGTCTTACAATTCAGAGCCAGTTTTTTTCAAAAAGTTCAACTCTTGTTAATTGAACCATAGTTTGCTGTGAATTTAAAAACTGACACAAGTCAACTGTTTGACATTTGTTTGGTTATATTTCCTGTTTAACTTTTGTACAAACCTGTTCATTTTGTTTACTTTCTTTTTGTTAAATAAGTTTTCTTGTTTGTTATTAAATTCTTAAGGTTTTATAATATTTACAATTATTCTTATTGGGTTTTTTAAATAAGGAAACCTTATTTCTAACCTGCTATAAAGTGAGGAACTTGACATGTATTACAGAAAACAAACTACATATACAAACATGATCAATTTTGGTTTTAAAACCTGCAATTACACAAAGATATCTTTGAATTGTAAGGTGTGTTGCCTATTCCCAAACATTCAGGGGAGGACCCATGACATTGGTACTGCATATTAAAAGAAAATATATATTTACTAAAACTCTTGGTAATTCTACACTAAGATAACATTAAAACAAGAGGACAATATTTTCCAGATAACAACACACTTCCTCTTATTAATAACGACTTTCTGCTATTCTTCTTTTTTTTATCATTATTAAAAATCAGAATTCTTCAATCAAAACTTGAACTGCGGCTATTTCTGTGATTTCAAGCAACTTTTCTTAATAATCTTCTTTTGATAAAATTATGCCTACTATAATTTTTATATTTATTTTTGATCTCTGTAGGCTACTGGTTGCAACAGAATTATTTAAGGACGTTATAGCATTATACAGTAGTCAAAGTGAAACCTAAGATGTTTAAAAAGCAAGAATTATTGATAAACATGTAAAAATTTACTTAAAACTCTTAATACGAATTTTGATGATTTAAATTTTATAATTCGTTAAAATTCATAACTAATTAAATATTTTTACTTGGTTCGAGTAGTACATCTTTTTAACAAGTGCTATATTTGACCAAAGTTTTAAATTAATCAGAAAACAATTAAGGAAGATACTGTAAACTCACCCTCACCTTAGAAAAAGTTTACTCTGTGCACGGGATGTATTAAAACCATAAGGACTATAATCGCTTACATTAAAAAGAACGTATTAAAACAATTAAGTCGAAAATCGCTTGCACTAAATAGAACGTATTAAAACCATAAGGACTATAATCGCTTGCCTTAAAAAGAACGTATTAAAACAATAAGCTCGAAAATCGCTCGCTCTAAAACGAAATTATTAAAACCATAAAGACTATAATCGCTTGCCCTTAAAAGAACGTATTAAAACAATAAAGTTGAAAATCGCTTGCTCTAAAACGAATGTATTAAAACCATAAGGACTATAATCGCTTGCCTTAAAAAGAACGTATTAAAACAATAAAGTCGAGA
>VTPC01007233.1:0-14954 GCA_011009095.1 Ignelater luminosus
TAACGATGATTAACTATATTAGTCTAAGTGATTCCCTCACTGTAATAATACTTGATATCTTTATTTTTAATTTTAAATTAAATCTTTTAACTTTCCTACTTTATCAATGTCTTTTCTTGCTTGGTTTGGCTTGGAGATTTGCCTTTCTATGTTTAGTTTTGTAATAGCAGCAGTAATCTCCTAAATCCGCATAGAATTTGCTTTTCCAAATTGATTTTTGAGAATCTTCGAAAAAATCAGATGCATAAGAGGAATTTCACTCTAACCAAAAAATTGCATCCATTACCTCCAAAAGAAGTGAATCAATTAGTATACATGACGAATCTAAATTGGAATTAATTGACAATTGGTTCTGATTTTTAAACTAAGACGAAGTATTTGAATAATCAAGGCCTATGGATGAAACTTATTAGGCTGTCTGCGTATTACATGTTGTGAAAAACACACTAATATGACTGTGTTATATGAGAAGTCGAACGAAATTATGACATACAAGTATCTGACTCATTTCTTTACGTTGCAACTTTTGCTAGCTACAAGATAATTATCCATACCATTTGAGGGGGTAAGTGTCCCGAGATAAACCATTATAGAAATTATAAATTGTTAGACTACTATTAATTCTAAACCTTGCTAGATTTGTATACTAATGCGTACTAGGTAATATGAAGATCACGCTTGCACCTTATTTTTCAGTACACCCTAAGGTACAGCTGCTTACGGTCTAAATAAATTATTTAATGTACGCGCATACATTTAATCTTCATTAAACTTGTTAATGTATGGGCATAGCTAATGCAAAGGTTGCACGTGCGCTCCGGCTAACAAAGTATTAGATGACTATAAAAAAACTAGCGCTCTTGCCAAACCAGTTCTCATGGTCTCATGATGAACACCAGTCCTGCAAGATAATCTGACTCATATTAAGTACTTTTGTTGCTCATTGCTTCAGTTTTTATTTTGAAAATACAAAGATTGTTTGTAAGAGATCACGCGTAGTTTAGTTTAAGTCAAACGTCTTCTCAAGTAATATTCTAAAATTGTAAAGATTTTTATTGGTGTAGTTTTTCTTCATTGTATATGTCCGTAATTATAATAAATTATACGAAAATTTAAAATAGTTATAACGTGACATTTTGGTGGAGTAGATGGACAAGGAAATGTAGCAGACGCAATGATAATAAACTTACAAGCGACTAAAGGCCTGTTATATCTATATCGTAAAAGGGTATTAAGATTATATTATTTAACAAATAATATTAAGAAAATGTTTATAAAATAATTTACTTGAGATTCGCAGTTTTTGTGAAGTTGCTGACGGGAAACCTTAATTATAAACAAGGCGTTTTTTCATTGCTCTAACGATGTTTCTCAGTTAATCTTGTAAGAAAGAAATGAGAAAAACGTTGTAGTATAGAACTGAACCTACCAACATTTATCACTTGAAAATTCTCCAAGACATGTAAATTAAAATTGTAATCAACTCTCCTGATGCATACAATAGAGAATGTTTTAATGGACATAAAACTGACTTTTGTGTAATTTCGAACTTTATCTCTCTTTGAAATGAAACATCTATCGCAAATGCATTTTTTATCTATAAAGCGTCTAAAGCACTCTGTATTTCATTAAAATGTGCGCCTATTATCATCCATAAACAGCTTTTCTCTTCTCTTGGAAAAAAACAAAAAAGAAGAGTAGAGAAACCATTAACTTCTTTCACTTTTAAATCAAGTTAGTTACGGTATAGACATCAAAAGAAAAAAAAAAGTTGATTACAAACTGGTGTAATCATGTCGGATATTATTTTACTTTATGATCATATTCTAGACGGCGCTAATTTATTTATCACGTCCTTATCTTATATTTCGCCTGTTCATATATCAAAGAAAATTAGAAGGCAATGTATAAATAACAAAAAAATATCTCTCACCTTGAGGGCCTCTTCATGAGTGATGGCCGTGAAGGGAGTGCCATTTACTTCAAGGATCGAATCTCCTGGTCTTAAGCCCGCCCTTTCAGCTACACTGCCCTCTTCCACCCTAGAGATGTATACTCCAACCCCTGAAAAGTATGAAGAGTGTGAAAAATGCAAAAAATAAGCTTTTTAAGTTTAGGGGATGTAGATGGAGAATTTCTTTTTAGAAATATTGACAGATTTTCTTGTAAACCATCAAGCAATTTTTACGTTTTGAAATTTAAATATGTATTTATTCGCCAACATCGCTATCACTTTAAGCATCGATTTTGTTTTGCAAATCCTCAAATCTTGCGGTTTTAGTTGAAACAGTGCCAAATAAAAAGTACATGCAACAGTTTGTTTACATTCACCTCCATTAGTTTGGATTTTATTTTTGTTTAAAGTAATTCTTGAATAGTAAGAACGTTTTCTTTTACGTCTGTTTTTGACGTCCTCTAAAGAGGAGAAAAGCAATTTGGAATTAATGTAGTTTTTCCGAAAAGATATTCCCTATGTAATAGAACAGTAGACGACGAGCTCGACAGACTAACTGCAATGAAGACACGAGAACTTAATTACAAATACGAGCTATTAAACCAAATGTGAAAGCCAGTTCATACTTTTTATACGTGGTTAACACAAACAAAATGCAAGTGCTCTCTTAGTACCTGGTAGTAGTAGAAGTCCAAACATCTAGCACGAAATTTGTTTTTGCAAAGCTTAGATCTATCTTGTTATCTATCCATAGATCTAACTAGATTACGTCGTACTTGCAAATCACCATATGAACTCTAAATGATTTAACATGCTGTATATTGAATAACTAATATAAAATATTAATGATGTATTGTATAAAATTAAAAAAACAAAGTTAGAAAATTGTTATATTTCCTTTGGAAATACTAATTTTTAGATTAAGTAGCATAGTTAGAATAAAGATTAGAAGTTACACTGGGGGGAGATAAAAAAGCAATACATAATGTAATCAAGATAGGAGTTAGACAAGAAAAATAAGCTACAACTAGAAATGCTAGAAAAAGCTACTTCTAGTTTGAAGAATAAAGAATTAAACAAGAACAGAAGAAAAAACTAATTAATGGCAATTTTAGAAATGTAACTGAGTGGCTAAATAAAAAAGAAACTAACGAACATAGTAATAAAAGGCAAGTGGAAAAGAAAGATGAAAGTGAACAACAATCAAGTTCAGGGAAGATTGAAGTAATAATAAACCGATCAAAGAAGTTTTCCAAGATGTTTGAGGTTATGTTATGTGTCTGTTATATCTGATAACTAAATAGAAGAAAGAAGCTATTAGATGAAATTTTTTCACTTAATATCTCTAAAGCGGCAACCTGACAAAACTGCACATGCAAAGCAAAAGTTGATGGTTCTATTTTCTTTCACTTTGCGATCAATGGCTATTAGAAACTCTAAGAACTAAAATTTCTAGTCATATTTTTCATAATATAGATTTTATATCAAAAATTTGCTTGTCACAACAATGAAAACTGTGTCTGCATGCTCATAGGTTTTTGTAAGATTGAAGACTCTTTTGAGTGCGCTGCCTTTAGATGTTTTAAATTTTGAACTCTCCGCTACCAGATCTTTCTTCTTCTACATGTCATTCGCTATCAACTCTGTTTGGGGTATGCTTTTCCTATTTCATTTAATTCAGTTTTTATGGTCCCAGTATTCTTCTTTGTTTGCTAACACACGCTTCGCAGCAGCATACTAAGTAATGAAAAAAAGTTTCCACGTTTCCATATATTATTGCTTTTCGATTATTTTCTATGGATTAGGAGTGTTTATTTAGCTGAGAAGTTCCGCTGTGGGTAAGATGTTTGTTTCAGGTAGGATATGAAGATCAGGTTACTCTTTACTTCCTCTATTTTGAGAGATGCACTATATAAATATAGCACATTCTTCTCATGCAACTTCTTTTTCCTTTTGGGTAGTATGAAGGAGGTATACAGTGTGTCCAAGATACGGATGCACAGCATGGGAATCTTGGAAACGGTAAGAGATACAGCATTGGTTAAATAGGATGAAAGTTGATTATTTACAGGACCTTTTTGTTGGCGTTTACAAAATCTAGATATCTTGGATAGTTTCCGAGATATTTTAAAAAAAGTAGATTTCTCGATTTTCGTTATTATTTTTTCTTTTATTTATTTGAAAAGATATTAGAAAACTAAAACCACTTTTCCATTGCCACTTTTTGTTCTCTATTAAAATACACTGACAAAATTCCTGTACAACGTTTCGGTTTCGAGGAACCATCATCAACCTCATTATTTTAAATAGTCAGAAAAACAATTGAAAATTGTTTCGGATAACTCTTGTTGTCACGATTCTAATGATGTAAACATGATAGGGTTATTTTGGTTTTGATTTTTTTGTGTTGACCAACTGTAATAATTGCTGTTTATCTTCAAAATTTTGGTTGAGCACATGATTCTTGACATAACCTCAGAGGAAAGAAATCTGACGGTGTTAGATCAGGTAATCGTGTAGGCCAGGGTACTGCAGAATGCATTAATTAATAGCATAAGGAATCAAAATAAACCTATCATGTTTACATCATTAGAATCGTGACAACAGGAGCTATTTAAAACAATTTTCAATTGTTTTTCCGCCTATTTAAAAAAATGAGGTTGACAATGGTTACTCAAAACCGAAACGTTGTACAAGAATTTTGTTAGCGTATTTTAATAGAGAATAAAAAGTGGCAATGCAAAAGTGGTTTTAGTTTTCCAATATCTCTTCAAATAAAGGAAAGAAAAAATAATAACCAAAATCGGGAAATCTACTTTTTTCTAATTTTTTAAATATCTCTGAAACTATCCAAAATATCTAAATTTTGCAAACGCCAACGAAAAGGTGCTATAAATAGCCAACTTTTATCCCATTTAACCGGTGCTGTATCTTTTACCGTTTCCAAGATCCCCATGCTGTGCATCCTTATCTTGGACACACTGTATATTAATTCATACACAAGCTGTTTTCCTGGCCAATTTTCCAAAAGGTTCAGGATTCTGTTTTTCAGTGCAGTTTCTTAGAATTTATCTAGTTTATTATTTTTAAATCATTAACAAAATCGATTATCAAATGAAGAATGAAGTAAATCAGCTTAACAATAGTGCCAATTACAATAAACTCTTCGTATTGTGTAGCAGCCAGCGTAGTGTGTAGGCTGCCAAAAGCGTCGACGTTGCTGCCAAGTTGTACGTATTAAGTGGTTAGCACTTCTACACTCATACTAAAATTTATTTCAGATTATCCTTAATAAAAATGTTTATTTCATCAGACACGTGTTTACTAAACTGAAAAATCTCATATACATATTTTGGGCATACATTAATTTTGCAATTAGATCAGTTAATAGGTGTATGACTATTTCGCTTTTACGGCATGTCATGATTTTGATTTGCTTCGAAACTTTCTCCTTTTATATTATTTTAAATACAGACTTAATCAAATCAGTCTGCGGGTTTTCCTTTTCTGACTTCTTCGTCGATTTTTGTTCTGTGCGCATATTTAGTTTTCTGAAAATACACTTACACCCATTTTTTATTCTTTGTTGCCAACTTTGATCTTTTTCTTTTTTAAAGTACAATGGTTTCTTGGTTGATTCATCAATCTTGATGAGTTCTGTTCTTGATGATCAAAACTAGAAATTCTATCAGGTAAGCGAAAACTACAATACAGCGGTGGAAACCTTGAGCTGGTTTCTAGGTTAATTATTTATAATATTCAGTTTAGTAATTTCTACTTTATGAAGGTACTGAGAGCCTTACACTTCAGCAATGTTTTGAAATGGTGTGATTGCCTGCTCTATCCACTCTTCTTTGTTCAGGAGACCTGTTATGCTACTGTGTACAACAAGCAGAATACTGACCAGAAGTATCCTAGAAATAATAAAAGAAGGAATTAAAAAACTTCAAGACTTTCGTTAACAAGTCTCTAAGAATTGTGTGCAATATCTTTTGACAGGAGAAAATTAAGAATAAAGAACTATAGAGTATTGAGAAGGAAACGAAAATTGAAATTACAGTAAAAAATAACAATGAGAATGGAATGGACGCCCTACGGAAGCCGTACACCAATATAATACGGTAAGTCCTCGATTTTAATACTGTTGGTAAAGAAAAACGATTCATGGAAAAGAAAACTAGAATAGCAAAAGATTACGTGAAATAAAACAAAAATGATAGCACAGAACAATGAACACTGGATAGAACTGGTATTGCACATCACCCGGCCCATGATGCGCATGACTAGCAATCACGCTATCTCAAGACAGTACTGATAAACACCTTCGGATCCTCTATGCTCTATAAGGAACAAAAAAAAAAGAAAAAGAAGAAAAAGAAAAAATAAGACTCTCAATATTTTTGGCTCTGTTTTTTTCTACCCCCATGTCTCTAGGTTTAAAAGGTTAGAATCCTGCATGAAGTTATCACATGAATTGTTAATTGGACTAATTGTATACGTAGGCTATTCATGAACTTCCAAAGTTTCAATTATTAAATCTTCCCTAATACAGCCCTGCATCCCCTTCAGAGTATTCAACTCGGGCTTATAACTACGTTCTATATTTATTAGATTTGTTTATGGTACACATGCCTGTCAATAAAATATCTGTTTTCCGCTCCAAAGTGTAATATGGTAGGTGCGTAAATGTTTTGTTACAAGCGGACGGTTTAGGTAAAATGCGAACACTGAGCATGCAAAAAGTTTGTTAGCTGTTGAATACTGCAGTAGTAAGACCAGCAGTGAGTTTTGTGTTTTGTTTTATGTGACCCACTCGTGGGTTGATATTCCAGAATCAGACTAGAAGCACAATTGGATTTTAAATTGGCATTTAAAAGCGAGAAATTACTTTTTGTAATGAGAATTTGGTTATTGTACACATATAGGTCAGTCAATATCGACATAAGTCATCGCAAAAATTAGGGTAGTTCTAATTTTTTAACGTGTTGTTAGGATTCCCACGGGTAGTATAAATCCAGATATGCAACCCCGAAAAACCTGTTCTACCTGCGTAGTGGCCAAAAATCAGCGAAATTTTCGCACATGTTTTGATTTTTTGATCACATCTCCTAAACTATGCGTTCCACTGAAACTATTATTTATGTATTTTTTATATTAGATTAAATTGGCTACAATTCAAGACCAAGATGGGCTCTGTACGTCCATTAGCTACCGAGATAAGGCTCTTCAAAGATTGGCAATATGTACATCAAAAATGATACTATTCCTCACACCGCAGTGAGCCTAAAATTTCGCTATTGTAGAGGGCCCTGATTCGGAATTTCCTTCTGGATCACTGGTAGAAGAGGTGATCTTCTGTAGTGTTTTTCTGCAATTTTTGTAGTTGTCGTCGTCCATATCAATCGGTGTCCGATTGGCGCAAAACTGGCCTCTGCAAAACCTGCAAAGTGCCGAACATGTTAGGCCTCCTTTTCGGCAAGTGCAGGCCTCAGAGAACCCCTTTTTGCATTTGCACGACAGCATTCTCAGGAGCGATGAGGGGCTGGGGGCTGGGGGGAGTAGTTCTAGATCGCTGGTAAACCAACCCCAGTCGTTTGGGGTTTTTTCTACTCCCTGCCATTTCTGTACTTGATAGTAAGTGCGAGACGCGTGGTACTTTGCAGCGTCTTTGGTGGGGAGGAGGCGAGCAAGGTTTACTTTGGCTATGGCTGCTGACGTGACAAAGCACGTGTAACGGAGGCTGTTTAGAGACTCGGCGTCATCTTCCCCTTGGATAGCCACGAAGAGCTTTTCACCAGCTGTGGCTATCGCCTCCTGGCTGGAATCTGGTTGCAAAAATATTTTCGCCAGCTCTATCAAGTAGGGGTTTTTCTGTAAAACGCCGCACCATTTTGTCTTCCCCTACCAAAATAGGGCAGAGGTGGTGTCACAGCTACTGAAAGCGTGAAGAAAGAGTGCAAATCCTTGTGGGTATTCAAAGTCACCATAGGTGAATAAGATCATTGAATTATTTCATGTGACAATATCGTGCCCGCGCGAAATAAATTATCATCCCTTTTTATTAAATCAAAAATTTTTACTTCTAAAAATGTTTTATTTCTTTTTGTCCTTTTAAAAGAAGAAAAAGAACAATATCTTTTTATTGGAATTAATTCTTTATAATTTTGTATTTCTCTATCGCCTCCAGACAATTTTAGCAATAAAACAGGGCTTGTCGAGCGATAAAGTCTAAGAAATAAAAATGCATTTAGCAAGGCTGTTTTGGTATTTGGCCATTTTTAAGAAAACTATTTGGCCCACGGGCACCGCTTTGTGCTTAAATTAAAGCTAATTAAATTTCCTAAAAATTTTTGTCGATAGCTTTTATTGCAGGAAAAGTCTTTTTGCCAATATTTAGCTCCAAATATGACCGTAACTACAAAATGTCACTTTTGCCTTTGGGAAAAATTGCCAATCTTTGAAAAGCCGTATCTCGGTAATTAATGCCCATCTTGGTCTCAAATTGTATCAAATGTAATCTACTTTAAACAAGGTATAAATAATATTTTTGGTAGAACGCATAGTTTAGAAGATATGATCAAAAAACCAAAACAAGTGGGAAGATTTCGCTCTTTTTTGGCCACTACGCAGGTAGCACAGGTTTTTCGGGATTGCAAATCTGGATCTATACTACCCGTAGGGGTCCTAACAACATATTGAAAAATCAGAATTACCCTAATTTGTCCGATGTTTGCCCTTTTTTATGTCGATATTAACTGGTCTAATAGTTTAGTTCATTGCTTTGACATTCAATGGAGGTTGTCGAACAAATTCGTTGCTGCCGATCTGCTAGAATCACATTGCTGTAAATAAAGGGTTTTCCAATAAGAGGTGTTATTTTGAATAGCCCGCTATTTCGGTAGATTCCACAAACGTCATTACACCGTATTTTGCATAAAGATTTGGGTCTTAAGGCTTATAAAGTCCAGTTAACACAAGAACTCAAGCCGGCCGATCATCAACAACGTCGTGTCTTTGCTGATTGGGTCGTTGAAATGCATGAAAATGATCCAGAATTCCATCGAAAAATCATCTTGAGTGATGAGGCCCATTTCCACCTCGGTGGCTTCGTCAACAAGCAAAATTGTCGGATCTGGGTCTCAGAAAATCCAAGAGTTATTGTTGAAAAGTCTCTCTATCCTCAACTTGTGACTGTTTGGTGCGGTTAATGGTCCGGCGGAGTCATTGGACCTTACTTTTTCGAAAATGAGGCTGGAGCAACAGTTACGGTGACTGGATTGCGCTATCGAGAGATGATTAACGATTTTTTATGGCCGGAATTGGATGGTATTGATCTGGACAACGTTTACTTTCAACAAGACGGCGCTACGTGCCACACAAGCAACGAAACCATTGATCTTTTACGGAAAAAGTTTCCGGACCGTGTTATCTCTCGAAGAGGTGATCACAATTGGCCACCGAGATCTTGTGATTTAACACCTTGCGACTTCTTTCTTTGGGGCCACGTGAAAGAGAAGGTCTACGCCAACAGCCCAGCGTCGATTCAAGACCTCAAAGATGGAATTCGTGAGGCTATCGAGGACATAGGGCAGCCACTTTGCGATTTGGTTATGGAAAATTTCATGAAAAGGATATTGTCCTGTAAGCGTGGTCGTGGTGGTCATTTGCCTGATGTTATTTTCCACTATTAACGGCATACCTTCCTCTTTATAATGAAATAAACATCCGATCATTTATATTAAAAAATGGCACTTTTCTTTGAATATCAAAATAACACCTCTTATTGGAAAACCCTTTAGTTGCTTTGTTTCATCATCTAATCTCTCTCACTAGAGTTAGATTGCACCATTTCTCTGTTTTATTATGTAATGCAATCATTTACCAATTTTGGCAAGTTGTAAACTGGGTTATCAAGGTTTGTGTTACTCAAAATAGATAAAAGACTGAACGTCAAAAGATAGCCCAAAAGTTTGTCTAGACATCTTGAAATAATGATCACCAATTTAGTCGTAGTGTCTGTCAAGATCTTTGGCAGTAAAGATTTATTTTAGGAACTCACTTGCAGTAATGTTCTTACAAAAAGTATTTAGGTAGCAATATCACTTATAGGACGTTAATAGATACTTGAGAATTCATGACTTTGTTAATACTAAAGTTTTGTTTGTTTTGCTCTTTTAAAACAAAGAAGTAAGCTTTATCAGCTTCCTACCATACTCTTGCACATACGTAAAAAATTTGAATTTAACAGTAAGTTGCGAAAGGTTGGCAAAATCATCTAAGTTTTCTCACAAGGACGACAGAGATGGTGCAAAGACCATTACTGAAACAGATTCAGGTCACTCTTCTTGATGAAATGTGATTAAAGCCTTTTATAATTTAAATTAAATTGGAGCAATTTGTATTGGAATATTTATTGAATTCATATCATCAGAGTTTGTTTGCCAAGGTTAACACTGTAGTGCAGTTATCACGTAATGACAAAACAGATTCAGGACTGTTTGGAAAAATTCTTCTTTAATAGTTATCATTTGATTAAAAATGATTTGTTTGTTTTGAAGCTCATTAAGATTTTACGTTTTTATTTTAACACATGTTTTTGAGCTACTGCCAATTTAATAATTAGAAAAATTAGAATTTTAAATAAGAATAACTCTTTATCTTGTATTTCGGAAATTTTAATTATTTAGATAAATCATTCCTTATAATGAATGAGGTTGCGCAAATAGTTACTTCAATTATATTTTATCATCATACTTCCTATTTACAAAAAGGTTAGGTTATAACTATGCTATTAAATTTTAAATAATCTTCGTACCCAATATAAAATTCCATTTTTTTTTAACAAAACCTTTCGTTCCAAAAGGCCAAAGTAAATCTGATATAATCTAATATAAAATTAATCTTACCAGCTTCTTTGCCGCCCTTGACGCAAATTCCAAATCCATGAGTGCCCTCCGGGGGATCCCTAACCATAGTAACCGTTCTTGTGACGAGTTCATGAACACTACTAAATCCATAGGGTGGTGGTCTATAATTAACTTGATGTGTTGTTGATGCTGGACTACTAGCAGGAGACCTCCGGGGCCGTTCAGCATTTAATTTTGTATTAGATTGATTTTGTGTTGTACCAAAAAGACGAAGAACTTGTTCCGGCGAAATTGGTCGCTTTTTGTTATTGCCAGATGAACGATCGAAATTTGGGTTACTGCCTAAATACGTCCCTGAAAGTAATGTTTTTAAATTAGTTTCAAGTTGTTGTTAGCAATAAAAATATAAACTTACCTCTGGGACTTTTACTATAATGTTGAGAAGTGTACTCTCTAGAGGAATGATGGTGCATCCCAGACGACGGTCTTTCGACAATCGTATAAGATGTTCCAGGAGGAGAGTAATATAAACCTGTACGACCCCTGGAATATCCACGAGGACTGTCGCTGGGACCCAATGCATCTTCAGCTTCTGCGGGCATCCGATTTCGACCAGGGGTGCGACTCCAGGTGGAGCTCCCGTAACGACCCCCCACGTACGAACTGCCATATTCTGACAGCTCTGAGAACTCCTCTCCTGCCCGCATCCTCTTTGTAGGCTACTTTCTAGCCAGTTTACTGTCGTCACGAATATGGTAACTGTAACAAATAGTAGATTTCATTAATATAATAGGAAATTTTTAGATGATCACAGCGAAAAGTGAATGAAATAAATGCTGATCATTCTTGGTTACGCAATACGTGAAAAAATCAGCGAAAATGTGACTGTTACGAGGAGAGTTAATTAAAAATTCTATTTTTAATTACGAAACTTTCATTTACAGGTTATTTGTCTCTCGAGAATTAATAATCCTATTAGGCTTAATTAATTTCTTCTCTTCTTTTATTTTTGCTTTGTATTACGGACTTTATTAAGGGTAAGTTTGATTTATTGAATAATGATGAATCTTAATGAAAAGAATTCTTTAAAGGGGGTGTTTTTAACTTAATGTGTATAATTAGTTACAGCCACTGAAGATACTTCAATTCAACTGTATATCTAATATTTTGACCTGAAGGTATTTCAGCTTGGTTATCTGAGATTTAATTTCCTCTCGTACTCTTGTTTTCTGGTATTTTGATCCATGCTATTTAGAACTCTTGAACATCTAATGTTTAATGTAACTTAAACGCAATATAGCGCGATTTCCAATAACAGGCGTTTAGCGAACAGGCTTCTCTGATCGATATAGAGGAGCAAAGCGTCGCGCCCGGATCGGCGTCGTTTCTGGTGTCGTCCTTCGTCTGATCCGGCTTATAGTCTGCTATCGCCACCGCCACCACAGAGTCTTGTAGTAGTTTTGTATATCGACGAGGCAAAAAGCTTTTATAGCTTTGACTGCACGCCCACAACCGTCGTCGGATAGAGAACCTTTCTGTATGTATTGATTAAGTTCGAAAATTCTGTCGCATCGTGACCGATGATATCTATACTCCTGCTTTCTATTAAGGGTGTTTACTTTTGAATTATTTACGAAAAATAAATAACAAGCATGAAAACTTTTGAGCTTTACGTAATTACACCTATAAAGTCTCTTGCTTTGAAGAACTTTGTTAAGATAGGATTAAAATGAACTTTAATGTAAACAAGCTCAAGTACTACTGGATTTCTAGTTTGAGAGAAGCCTTATTTCTAGAATTATCTGGATTTTCACGAAGCCTTCTAGGTTTTAAATATTTCTAACATGATGTATTATTAAGGCAATTCCAAAGTTTTTTGGGGTAATGAAATCGGTATTGTTACAGACCTAATTTATTATAAATTAGTAGTCGTGTTTTTATTAGAAAATGGAATATTTAACTATGGGGAGTGGTTAATGGCTAATTCTCTATGAAGAGGGTAGAAATAACTGAAACGGCCACTTTAATCCAAAAAGGCACAAAGGAGGCAATTAGGTGATTGCAGAAGGCAGTAAAAAGTGTCTAATTGCTTAATACGGGACTATTCATGGTGGTATTACACCTTTTTCGCATTGCATTTGTTTTTGTTTATGTTAAATGCATTAGTTCAGTAGTGTTATTGATTGCGCTAGCATTTAGAATTTAAATACGAATAGTCTTACATTCTACTTTAAGTTCCCAAAAGTATCTCTTAACAAACCAATTTCTGAAATAACAGCAATTCATAGCATAAAAAAGATTACCATTCACTATTCTCCTAGACACTAAAATTGAAAGTCCACAATTTATCTTGACCCGGCACACAAAATTACATACAGTCAGAATTTATTAGATACTACATCCGATTCAATATCAACCTGTACTTTCTCTGCTGTACAGGGTGAATAATCAAACATTAATTTTCAAGCAAAATTAAAAATCTTCATACCTATTTAAGAATTTAATAAATTTATTGAAAGCACATTTTATGCCATAACCTATAGAGAACAAATTTTCTGAAACAGAGTAAAATTTGACAGACCTACAAATGAAAATTAAAGTTGCAAGTGATGCTTGTATATCTACCCTGCATAATAAAAATTCTAGATTGGTAGAATGTGAACTAAAATCACAAAAGCAGGCATGAAATGTTTCATTCAAAGAAAATCTAAAACCCTGCATAATAAAATCAAATTAATTATGTTTACGTACCTATAGCGCTATATGTAGGATGCCTCAGAGTTTTATTTAAATCTTCTTGTTTTTTCAATGTATTGGAAACAACGTAATGACTACTGAAATTTACATAACAGTAGATGTCGTAGAGTAAAAATCATGTACAAAATTTCATTTTAACATTGCACCTTGTTTACGAGATATTTAAAAAAACAAGATCTACAGGGTGTAGTAGTTTTGTATATCGACGAGGCAAGAAGCTTTTATAGCTATATAAAGCGAACAAACCTGGAAATGATTTCTAAGCGTATATTGAAAAAAAAGATTTTAAGTTTTTTAGAGAAATTGCTTATCATTCCTCTTACATTAGCCAAGCTTTTGCAAGATGACACCTGAGGAAGTTGCTAAACATTTTGAATTTGATAGTAAGATCGTTTTTACAGAAGAAGCACATTTCAACCGAAAACTGTTATAAACATCCACAATAATCACATACAGGCGGAAGAAAATTCTGATAAAATTTCAAAAGGTCATTTTTAGTATTAATTTTTAATAAATGTGTGAACTAGATTTATTGGAAATCATTTAATTGGACCTTTCTTTCTTCTGTTGCAGCTGAATTAAGAAGCTTATACCATTTTCCTCAGAAATAAATTCGCACCTGTATTAGAAGATGTACCATTAGGTTTAAGGTAGCAGATATGGTTTATGCATGATGGGACGTCAACATCTGAATTCTAAATGCTAGATCGGTAGAGGCCTCTTGGATTACTTAACATAAATCCATTCGAATTTTTTCTGTACAAGCATCGTAAATCACTGTTCTATTCATCACCTGTGTTGAACAGTGAAGACTCAAGAATTTGTATTTTAGCGGGATTCAATACAATAATTGAATTTGTGAGAGGTTCAATTAGTAAAAGTAATGGCTTGCATTGACCATTTTTCCCAATTCTTGTAATCAATTACATAATTTCCGTATTTTTAAAATATTTTTTAAATAAAGGTCTTGAAAGAAAAGCAATTTCTCTAAAGAACTTAACACCCTGTAACTTGAAAACGACAAAGAATTAGACAGAGGTTAATAAAAACCTTCTTTTTTTGAAATATACCCGGGAATTACCTGCTAGAATTTGTCTATGTCTGCATGTTAAATTTTAATATTATAGATCTTGGGGAAATTTCATTTTACTTGAGAACGATTCATCTTACGAAAGAAAAGTACAAAATTTTATTGAAAAAAACAACAAATTTTAAATAAAACTTTAACACTTTCTATCTCGAAAATTGTGTACTTTATGTTTACGTAAGGAATTATCTTAAAAAGTCTGCTGTATCAACATTTCCGTTCATTTCAATGACACTTAGTATAAGGAAAGTAAAAAGGTTGGTTGTGAAAATAGAGAGCAGACTGCTTG
>VTPC01007233.1:19954-52664 GCA_011009095.1 Ignelater luminosus
GTGTATTTATTACTTAGTATTTTATAAAAAAAATTATTTTGTTACATATATTTTTTATTTACATGTATTATGTACAATTATTGTTTTTTATCAACAATTACAATAATATTATTTATCTTGTTTTTCAGACACATCAAAAATATTTATTTTATTATATCGTAACAGTATCGTAGTTAATCGGAGGTAACAAAACTTTTATTCCTTACCTTTGTTTACGTTGGAAAATTTAAAAAAATGCAAATCGGATGTTTCATTATTCGCCCGACATCCCTTCATGACACAAATGCTTTTACAACTCATATAGCAAATAAAAGTAACTCAGGTATAGGTCTAGTTTACTTCCACGTGTACGGCACTGATCTAACCTCGCTCGGCCACTGACTCGGTGTACGACCATCGTGACATCTATTATAGAAACGCGAACCACTCTCCTACCTGCGGGTTTGTTTACGAGCTAGTTTCCCGCTTTTTTAAGAGTTGTTTTACTTCTATAATTACTATACGCTGGGATAAAAGTCACTTACAAATTTCAAAATATTTTTTATGCGATAAGCAACGGGGAAAGATAGACTCAAAGTTGGGATGATGAACGCCTTGACAAAGGATGTTACATAGAGACGCTGTTATTAGGGATCAACATACATTGCATGTACACGGTCATGGTTAAATTTAATTTTATAGAGGTTCGTCGGTTGGTTTCGAAATTGAATTTTTAAAAGATATCGAAATGATAACAAGTTATATCAGGTAATTTAACTTAACTTATCTAAAATGGTAACGTAAGTTAAACAGGATGTTTTGTAAGATAATCCGAAACCTTATTAGTGTGGTTCACAAGTTCCATTTTGGCTATTTTTTTGCCTGACTTCACCAAAGATTATGATCGAGGTGTCATTCGATTCGGAATGGCATTTAGAAACTTTTCGAAGTCCGCGCAAAAAATTGCAAAAGTTATAAACAAATCTTCTATGATATTTCTTTGTATGCTACGATGTTCAATTAAGTCGCCAATACAATTAAAATTGCTTCATCCGTTTCGGTGCTTTATTTATCTTTTTTATCGCATCACCATTGCCCGTTTAAGGCAAAATTAACCAAATTTAGAATATCTCTCTAAGATAAGATTCTTTTTAATAACTATAGTAATGTAGAACACGATCAAACATCCTGCATGCATTATTCACGTGTCTGGCAGATCTGTGATCGCTTCATTTTGTTGTGTGGTTACGGCAATATTAGCTTTGCATTAGCATCCTTTCCGTTCAATGTGCTGTAGTGGGTAGTCAGCCCTTTACGTAGGTGGTCATTGGCTGCGCGTAGCATGGACCTTAATGTCCGGAAGGTCTATTCTCTAATTCATTAAACGTACTTGGAGAAAAATGTTTGTATTAATTAAATTCTAAAACTCGCAAGTTTAATTGACAGAAATTTAAGTAAATTATTGTGTCGTTACCGAACATTTGGGTATAAGAAAAGAAAGAAACTTGTCTTGGAAAAGCCATTTTTAAAGTCAGTCAGTATTATGATATTTCTAAATCATTTAGTACTAATACGATAAAAGGCTTTACTGCAAAAATTCAAATATGTTTACTTATGAAAATCTTTAATCTACGGGCCCTCAAATCTACGGATTAGCATTTAGCGTGACCCACGGAACACCGGTGGTTACAGACCTGTGAAGAGGTATTTTCGGCCAGAAATCATTTGACACAGATTGTCCTTTTTTACATGTTTTATTTAGTAATACTCTCAATTTAATGTGTTCTTAAATAAAACAAGGTAGTTCAGAGGTGACAAAAGCAAGATTCAATATTGCGACGATGCATACTTAACAACGAACTGAATTGTCCGAGAATCTAAATTCTTTCAAAAAACCACTGATCGTTGGAGCTAACTTGGGTAAATAAACTGCGGTAATAATAAATATTAGTGACGTTCATCGACCTTATGCTTAAATTTCTGCGTCTCGGAATAAAAGACAACTAATTTTCTCGTTTGGTTTAAGTACTCATACAACTTATTTCTGGTCTTCGTCTTTAGTTTCAGTAAAAGAACTAATGCTTAACATCTTGATCTAAAGATTCCATGCAGAACAACACATGGAAAACTCAATGTCAGGTTCTAAGATAATAGACTAAGCTGATAGAGATAGACTAAATAAAATAAAATGCTGAGATGCTCAATTTGAGAACAGGTTTGACTTCATGAATGAATAAAATTTCCAAGTCTAAACTGTAGTCATAAACTTAACATTTTACTGATTAACATAAAAAACCTTTATAAAATTTAAGTAAAAGGTGAAACTTTCCTTAAGTCGTGTGATCAATGCCTAGATTGTAATGAAAATGGAACAGCAAACAACAGTTTTCACTTTTGTTACATTCTATTACAAGCTATGTTGGAAAAAAACTCAGACAAACTGAGTAATATTGAAAGTACTTTGTCTCCTTTATCAAAATTCTACTGTTAGATATCCGGAAAAATATTCCACTCGAGAAAGGAAATTCTAAAGTAAAAGCTCAGAAATTTACAAGATGAAGGATAAGCTTTTCCTTTCTGCGCTTTCCGCTAGAGTAACCTCTCCGACCTTCCGAAAGAAATAAATTTATAACTACTCAATGAACTTTTATTACACACCAACAATAAATTACAATGTTTCTAACCAGTTTTTGTTTGTATGGTATGAATTCATCAAAACTAGAAAGTTAATACATTTATGGTATGTTTACTAATTTTATGGTGGACACTGTTTAGCAAGTTCTTCGTAAGCGCACTTAATCATTTTATAGGCTTTCATGCAGAGGTCTGGTTCTACAAGGTTATCGATACACTTCTTCGCTATCTTTAGAGTTATATAAGGACTTTTAGCCCACATCTCCACATCTACTTCTCCTGTAGGACTCATATAATTCAACATTAATAAATAACATTTCATCTGGCACTTCCAACAAGGATCGTCAGAAAATGTCCCGTATTTATAAAATTCTGCCGAAGTCTGTGGGTTTGCATGCGATTGGCAATTGCACTGAGTTATAAAAGGAGCTACGGCACCTCCCCATGCTTCACGAATGTCCATCATTGTCTAAAAGATACGTATAGAATTAGTTGTAATTTGTAATCAACAAATGGAGAACTCTAAATTTAAATATCAATTTAAAAAGTTTGAATAATTAAATACACTTATAAGTTTTATTATTTTTCTTTTTTAATTATTATTAGAGTCTTTTATGATTTACCTAGGCATTATTAGCAAGATCTTGTGAAAGTCTACAAAATTTAATGTAGATTTCCATGCCTTTTTACAGATTTCAATAAATAGTCTTTGATATCACAAATGGTAAGTTATTACATACCACATTATTAGTTGCAAAAGCTCCATTTATTGAAAGGAACAATACTACCCAAATTTTCATGACGGCTGTAATTGTGAATACGAGACAGTACACAATATTACTAATAAAAACAGACTAGCTTTATATGCACAGACACAGATTACGATATAAGAATATGTAAACTACAATTAATACTTTGATATAAATTATAAAGTAATTCACGGAAAATCGTGATAAATAAACAAAGTTTATAAACCTTGTTATTTGACATAACTAGATCAGATAATGGTTGTTGGAGCCTGAAAAAATAAATAATGTTGCAAATCATTTCTTTAATGGAACAACCAAACTTACGAAATCTAATTTTGTATTAAAATTAAATCGCCTTGTGGTCTCTTAGAGAATAGACTTGTGTAGTTAATGCTAAATCATTATTTCGAATGTTTGATTAATTCATTCCATTCATTAAAAGAAGAATCAAATTTATTCAAATTTTGAAATATTTTAAAAGATGATTTGGCTTTGAAATTTCCAAAGCTTCTGAACCTGGAATCTAAAACTTTCAGCTCTTGCAGAAACTCTGCGGGATCTAACTCCCTCGGATATTTTATGCACAAATCTTTAACACACTTTTTAAAAACGACGCACCATTTCAAAATTCAAAATCAGCTGAGAGTTTATGAACTTTTAGTAACGATAACATAATTAGGAAATTATGAAATCCAAAACTCGTTTATTTGCCTTTGTTAGACATCTGGAGTCAAGTTAGAATCAGTTACAAGCTCTTCGGGCATTCTTTTGATTTTCCTTTTGCGCACTTTTTTGAGTTCTATGGAAATATCACAATTCTGGCATATATCGTTAACAGCTCTCTGTTTTAGCAAAACAATCCTTTCTGTAATTCTTGATTTCTTCTAGTAATCCTTTAATATATTTGCACGCTATACCAACTGTCACATTCTTCTTTTGTAGCAAAAGATTTACTTTATTATTTTTTCCAAAACAGAATACCAAAAACCAAATGAATCACAAATTGTTTTAAAAATTTCTCGCCCCACGAACAGTGTCTTCAAAGTAAATGGCTGGATCGGTCATTTATGCAGAAGTGCTAGAAAGTCTTTGAATTGAGTGATCGCTACTCTTAGGGCTAATGTTTTCGATGACCACCTCGTGTGACTAAATCCTTTCAATGTTAAGTTTCACGTACATTTAAGCTTATTTCATCTCATTGCAGAGTGGACAGAAAAATTTAAAAAGTTTTGAATTGTTCCAAAAAAGATGATTATGTCAGAGTTAACTGAGGCACTATGTAACACCACTAAATTTAAATTGTATGCTGAACACGGAACAATATTCTAATAATATTTTAGCCTGAACATCCTGATATTGGCCAGCCATATTGCAGGTCTGGCCTCTAATATTTTGGATATCAAGACCCAAAACTGCTAACTCTTTTTCGAGAATATTAGCCAAAGCATAACTGGTATTCTCCTTTACTTCTAAAAATTCCCAAAAGTCACTTTTCAATCGTACACACATCCTTATTCTTTTCTACATATCTAATAATAAATGCAAGTTTTTCTGTATGACATACGTTAGGAATTATATCCAAAGTGACAATGAAATATTTGGCACGTTTTATTTCGGATACAATTCGGTTTTGACAGCAACTCCAAATATTGCAATAAGTTCGTTTTGAATTTATGATAAGAAGTATTTTGCTGATGTTTAATAATAGGATCATAATGGCTTATCAGCTCTATTGTTTGTAAAGATTTTCCGGAATTTGGGTGTTCAATTTTTCCAACGGATCCTCGCAATGTTTCATTGTTTTTTATGCAAAACAAAGTTGCATCCAAAATGCATTTTAAAATATATTTCCACTTCTTCGTTTCAGAAATAATTATTTTTGGATTTATTTAGTAATAAAGTGATTTTGGTCGATACTCACTTGAAAGGTTTTTTAAGTCAATAACGCATTTTTTATAAGAAGGCGAATTCTCGTGCGATTTGATTCTGGTGCCAATGTTACGCCAGTCGCTAAATGCTGTTTCTGGTATAGAGAATTGAGTACTGCCTGGTCCAAACAAAAAACAAGGAAAGTAATAAACTGCATCGCGTTCTATACAGTAAAAAATCCAATTCCTTTGAATACTATCTACATTTGGTAAGATTCTGTGGAAACATTTTTTAGAAAACTGTCGATTGTTTGTTATAAGATAGCACTCCAAATGAACTCCACGTGCACACCCTTTTGTTACCAAAAGTCCGAGAAAGTCTACCTTTTTTCCAACCTACCCCTATAACCCACTTTTATTCCTTTTCTTAAAATTCAAGAATTCTAAACATTTGTTGACCATTAAAACTTAGAGTCCTTGTGTCAATCATAAATTCAATATAAATCCAATTCGTACTGTTACTGCTCATTTGTTTTTTAAACATGCACAAAAATTGCCGAGAACAGATAGTTTTAAACTGACGAATTATTTTTATTATTGGCCTTTATTTAGTTGCGTTTCTTGGAGTACAAAGAAATTACATTTTTCCCTAGCGTTCTTGACTCTTGCGCCCCTAGGCGGGTGCCTACTCTACTTACCCCTAGCTACGGCCCTGTTAGAACATTATTTCTACAAGAAAACTTACATGAGTATCAAAAAGCCCCAAATGCTTTTCACTGTGTTGTAGACCACGAAAATTTACTTTTGTAAAGTTACAGTAGCTAGGATTTTGATAATAAATAATTAAACATAAAATAAATTCTTAATATTTTTCATTCCTTAAAAAATAAAATTTTTATGCTAGTAATTTCTTTATAAAATAGAAATAAACATTAGCAACGAGGATGTCTAGAAAAGGAATTGCTATTGTGGGAAATATGAAACCTTATGTTTCGAGTGGAAATTTTATTTATTATTTGGAAAGAATGGAACAGTTTTTGCTTTTCAGTGAAATAAAAAACAACAAAAAAGTTGCATTATGTAATTTTGCTTAATCTTTATTGATAGTGAAACGTATTCCATATTAAGAAGAAGAAGAAGAACACAAATTAGACACGTACGAATATTTAGTAAAAATTATGAAGAATAATATCAAACCAGTTACAAAAGAGACAGTAAAACGTTCCAAATTCCAAAGACAAAAAGGAAAGACAATCAATAAGTGAATACATAATTCAAACTTCGACAATGCAAGTTTAGAGTATTCTTGTCAGAAGCATTAAGAAATCAATTTGTATTTAAAGTTAGAAATAATGGTTTGCGCAGTACATTATTAAAGGAAAAAGGAGTGACTTATGAAAAGAATGTAAAATGGATTAAAGTTAAGAGTTAGTGAAGAAGAAAAAGCAGACAGAAATATAAATTAAAATATTTGACTAACTGATAGCACTCTACCTAAGCTATTCTTAGAAGTCTTAAGCGCTCATTACCCTAAGACGGATATTTTAGAAAATATGACAAATAAAACTTTAGTAATTTAATTATTACTTATTTACTCTTGTCACATTTTATAAAAATCCTAATGTTATGTTTTATTTATATAAATATTTAGATATCTTCTTTTATTATATCATTCATGTACAGTATCTGTATTGTATTAATTATTTATTAGAGCAATAAATGTCACATTATACAAGGTTTTATAACAGACTGAAATTTGTTTAAATTTTGTGTCATTTTCTTTGATAAAAGGCTATATTTCTGAGATTACACATTCACACATTCTTGGAATAAGCTAGGATTATAAGACAGGTGTTATGATAACTATTTCAAAGATAGTTTTAGTACCATAATATTCCGTAAGAGATTTTGAAACTCAATTTTTAATATAACTTCATTTTATATTTCGTCTATTCATAATTTTTACTTTCAAATGACTTAAGAACTCCTGAGGTATTGCACTTTTCAAAATCTTTCTTCACTAGATAGTTAAAAAACAAATGTTTACCGCTTGTTTTACTCTAGAGCACTAAATAACTTAAGCTTTAAATCTTTTAAAACTAACCAGTCCTACCGGAGAATATTACAGGAAGTACTACTGTACTGATTTTAATATTGGCTACAATTGCAACTGTTCTAAGCACCAGTAGATTACGGAAAAAGATAAAGTTATAAATATCTGTGTTTAAGTTACAATGAACAGACAACATGCCCATTTTTTTATTATTATAAATTTTTAAAAACAGAAATAAAAGTCATAAAATGTAATTTTTCTGATGATTCTGCAAGAAAAATATTATTTACATAAATAGAAATGATTTTCTCACGCCCACCGTATGTTTTATCCCGAAGAAAATCTCAATGCAAGCTTTCACGTCTTAACAATCTTATTCAAGAATAAAGTCATTCAATAATCTGCGTAAACAAGCAAAGCTTACGTGATTTCGCTTGCAAAGACCCACAATGCAATACTGTTTATGAAAAACAAATGATTCTAGACAGGTAAATTTTTGGAATAAGCGATATACGATTTCAAGCCATAGTATTATGAAAACTAGATATAACAGTAGATAAAATTATCAATTTTTGCAAATATGGTACCACTTAGCAAGGAACATCTAGAGACTTTAAATCCAGAAGAAAAACAATTATTGCTATAAAGATAAGACAATTTTATAGCACGGAAAAAAATATTTAGCATCATTGACATAAAAGATGGACTCTGGCAATTAGAATTACACGCCAAAAGTTCAGATTTATGTACATTTAATTCTACCTTCGGTAGATATAAATTTCATAGCAGTTGTTCTGTATTGTTTCAGGTATTAACAAATGAAAGTCATGACCCATGATATTACACTTAAGTTGAGCTTAGAAAGAACTCTACAAAACAATATTAAGTTTATTTTGAGAAATTTCAATACAAACTAAAAGAAGTTATGAGAGAGAAATAATTTTACATAATGCTGTAAAACCTGATAAAGAAGATTTCAAGTCATTGAAAGTTTAAAAGTAGAAAAAACCTGTTTAGAGTGTAGGATTAGAAAATTCTTTTTGTTTATTACTGACATGCATTTCTCAGTTAGCTTGCAATTTTAGGAAACTCACTAAATAAAATATTTTTTCATTGGAATAGGTAACATTAAGCTGAATTAAACTTATTGAGATTTTTGTTTCTATTACATTTTCAAATCATTATATGTATGATAATGTATTCTTGTTTTTTGTAAAACCTCTGGAAAAACTGTAAGTTATTTAGAATTTGTTGTAAATATTATTTTACATTTTTGACAAGTATTACAAGCACGAACAAAATTCTTTTAGTTTCAAGTTATTTTGCCTCAAGCTTTTAAATACTTTTTTATGCATACATTTCATCATTGTGTGTTTATTTAGAACTTGTTTGTTTTATATTTTCAAGCAAAAGGATCACTATAAGACGTTCCGACCTTCCGACCTTCCGAAAGTAATAAACTTAGAACTACTTAGGTAGTAATCAATGTACTCTTATTACACACCAATAATAATACAATGTCCATATCTATACAGGGTGAGTATTTTATCTCGCGCCATACTTGTAGACAATACATCATACTTCCTAGGTAACTTTACAAAAATATATTTCTTTTTAAAATTTAGTAAAAAAAAGGTTAGCTTCTAGAATCTGACATCCAAACCGCACGTTTAATTATTTCAATGCCAATGTTGTCACAGTGTTTTCTAACGCATAACAAGAAATGAAGAAGTCTATGTAAATAAAGACATAAGTACAACTTGGAAGGCCAGTTTATTATTTTAATTACAAGTTGGAAGCTAGAAAGAACAAATAGTAGATGGATATTTTCATGGTAAACAGTTAAATATTTTTATTAGGTTTTTTGTTTACTGTTTTCTACTAATTTTGTTCTTCTTAACATTAAACAGGCAATTTTAAAAAAATATATTTTTTTTGTAAAGTCATATATGCCAGTATGGCGTATTTCCTATAAGTATGATGCAAAATAAAATACTCACCTTGTATATTTATCTCTAATGTTTAAATGATATAATTTGCTAATTTAATTAACATTTACTGCTGCAATTTACCATTGCCATATTTTCTAAAAATCTTTTTGTTATGTAACTTTTGCCTATTTATTAGAGTGATAAATGTCACTTAATAAAAAGTTTTATAACAGACTGAAAAATTTGTTTGAATATTGAATCATTGTCGTATAAAAGGTCATACTTCTCAAACAGTTTGTTGATTTTCTATAAGCACAAAAAAAGGAGTTCTTGGAATATTTAATGCATTAAGAAATTGTGTACATAATAGTAATTAAAACGGGGGTTATTATAAAAAAATTTTTTTTTAAAATCGACTTTTAAAATGTAAACAATTTTTTTTTAATTTTTAACAAAAGTTCTGAAGAATAGCTACCTAGTTTCTTTCATTTAGTTTACTTTCAACATATGTTTTCTATTAAAACAGATCAAATTTTTGTTCTTTTAATAATTAAAATAGTTATTTCTAATTTGATTTTATAGTTTAAAAATTCATCAACAAATACCATATTGTTTTGTTAGTATCTCAAGAAATAATTTTAATCATGTGTGAGCAGTGTTTTCTAAAACAAAGGACTTAGAAAAAAGTGCGCTTTACTGCATGAAATTTCCAATTTTATTATTATGCGTTTATTCACTGTTTAAAAGGTTTTGCGACTTTATCTTTTGTTGAAGATCGTGATTTCTTATTTAAAAGGCAGACTTATCACTTTTATGTCTGTCTGCTGTCTTATTTATCAAGTGTATTGATTTTTGTATCAAAAATCAATAAGATTCTACAAGCCGAGTTAACAGATAAACAGCCCGGTTTACAATACTTAAACTGCCACAGTCATATACGACCTATAAACATCGTGAACGCTGTATACCAAACACGGATCAATTTGCTAGAGCAGTTTGAAAGTTATTAAAGAAAATTATATTTCAATTGCCATCCATAGCTAATTAGCTAATTGGCACAAAACATTTTTGCATCAAACCTCGTCAATTTTGCCTTACATACACTCTGTAATGATTAGTAACAAAGAGAATAGACAGTGATTAATATTACTAATTTTATGATTTTTTTAAATTTGTTTTAAGAATACCCAGCAGATTATTAAATAACAGAAAAGGTAAATCACTTAAAACCTCTATAAATCATTGTTTCGTGGAGACTTAACAAAATTATTTTGATCCTCTTCGCGTTATCAATGTATTTTGGTTTTTTATATCACATTTTATTTCCGTCATTGTCTGCAATCAAATGGAACGCTCCACGTTTGTTTGAAACAACGTTCTCCATCAATCTGGTTGCTTGTCGCCGATAGCCTTTACAAAACCCACTCGTGACATTCAGACAGTTCCATTCTATATCGATGGCAAAAAGTGGTGGACGTTGGCGTTTTTACTTTCCGGTTTCGGTATTTCCTTACTTTCTTTAAATACAGCATTTTTTCATACAATTCTTCATAATATGTTACTATTACATCAGTATTTTTTACTTATGCAGGCATTTAGTAAAATGAAAATAGCATTGTTTGTATTTGATTGGCGGAAAGATTTTTTGTATGACATTACCTGCGGTGTTTTCTCTGGCAGTTTTGAAAGTAACTTTTCATCATTTTTTTTTTGTTTTGTTCGGCAACATGCAGTAAAGTAGAGGCACTGTCAAATAATAAATTTTATTGTTATATGGGTAAGCATTAATCTATTAAATAGACCAATTAAATAATTAACATGCAAATAGAGTAAAAATTGCCAAATTCAGATAGTAAACAGCAAAGTATACTGTACAGAGTGTTCCATTTTCGATCTATTCAAATCAGTCAAATTAACTGGTTAAGATGGAATTTGACGATATTCTTTTGTTTTCTTCTTTTATGAGCAGGAATTTTTCATTTTCTCAAAACTGCTGTCACTATTGTCCCGTCAAAATAATGAGAACGCTTAGCGGGGATTTTCTGTAGAGCACAAATACGAGGGTCGTTTGAAAAGTCCGTGCAAAGTCAGAGAGATGGCACTACTGGCGCATGTCGAGGTTATGTTTAGTTAGTAGCATCTCTTGGAAGAACACACACCAAGTTTCAGCCAGATCGGTCTATTTCTTTGTGTTTGGCATTCGTTTGAATCGAGGAAGTCCAGCGATTTTCAAAAAATGGACGAAAAAGAATTTCGTGTGTTGATTAAACATTACTTTATGAAAGGCAAAACGCCTCAGGAGACTAAAGAGAAGCTTGATAAACATTATGGTGACTCTGCACCTTCGATTAGAACAGTTTATAAGTGGTTTCAAAATTTTCAGAGTGGCCATATGGGCACAAGTGACGCTGAACGTTCTGGACGCTCTGTTGAGGTTACTAATCCAGAAATCATTGATAAAATCCTCATCGACTATTTGGAAAAGGGTAGAACTATTACAGGTGCATATTATTCATCGTTATTGGACCGTTTAATAACCGAGCTGCAAGAAAAACGCCCACGATTGGCCCACAAAAAAGTCCTTTTCCATCACGACAACGCACCAGCTCACGCCTCAGCAGTTGTGGTCGCAAGATTAATAGAAATAGGGTTCCAACTCGTTTCACATCCCCCCTATTCTCCAGACTTGGCTCCCTCGGACTACTATTTGTTCCCCAATTTGAAGAAATATCTGGCGGGAAAAAGATTTTATTCAAACGAGGAGGTGATTGCAGAAACGAATGGTTATTTTTCAGACTTGGACAAATCCTATTATTCAGAAGGGATCAACAAACTAGAGCAGCGTTGGACGAAGTGTATAAGCCTAAAAGGAGACTATGTTGAAAAATAAAAAAGGTTTACCCCAAACAATTAAGTAGTTTTTATTTTTGCACGGACTTTTCAAACGACCCTCGTATATCGAGAATGGGACACACTACACTGTGTATATTTAGGAAAACACTCTAGGAATTGTTTTTAATATTTCATCCATGAGTCAAAATTATTATTTTTCCAATAATTTGTAATTATTTTCTTAAGCTCGTCATCGGGGTATTTCACCAGCGATATTCTCATTAGTCATTACGACGAAAACAACACTCACCGTCAAGTATGATAATAATTTGTGGAACGGTTATGGTGTTCTCAGTTAGTTCACCTGCGTGAGAACTTCAGAAACTTGTGCTGGATGACTGTGTTCCTTCCTTTCCTTTATACCGAAGCAACTCCAATTTTCAGTTATCATGTAACCTTGTATCATCTATGTCTTGATAGGTTTTGTGTTGTTATCCAGAACGAGGTTAATCTTCTACGCTTTTAATGATCAATTCTAAAATGTAGACTTTATCAGATAAAAAGCGATTTTGTTTATAGTATTTTAATTCATGTTGCAAACACATTTGCATTGTAGTTTGATAAACTGATAAACTTTTTCGCTATCACCAGCTTCACAGAAATAATAGCAGATAATAAAAAAGAAAACTTTTTATAAGAACTTTAAAGTCTTTTTAAAAAAGAAAGAAAGAGGTTAATTTACTTTAATTTATTTGGTTACTACGGTCTAAAGATGTATAGATAGTAACACAAAACTAATTTGTTTACTTAAATACTCTAGAGGCGATGTAGTAAATTGCAGTGTGCAGTTAATTAGAGTAACTAGGGGAGTTAGTAACAAAATACTGTTATGTGCAAAACAAAATTATGACATTCATTAAGATGTAAGATTTGGTCCGGAAATGGAACTCATGTATATATGTATGTATATATAAGTATTCTCGTTAAATTGATTTAATAAGCATGCATGCTTTCGTAATGTTTACTAAATCACCTTTTAAATATGAAATAGTAGTTCCTAGTTTATTGCATATCTGATTTCCAACTGTTTTTATTATTCAATTTAATGCCCCTTTAAAGCCTCTATAAACTTAAACTTATAGGTAACTACGTCAAACAACTACTGTTAAGACACTAGAAAAGTTAGTTCGACTTTCAAAGAATTTATGTTCGCCCCTAAAGGACCAAAATCCTATAACAATGTAATGCAAAGAATATGGAACACCCAGGAGTACGATATCTCTTGACAGAAACACCATCTCCAACAACAAAATGCAATTGCATGACCTGTTTTTGCTACAAACGCTCCAGAGAAGCTTCCGTTGTTCAGGTAGAAAATAGGCTCTTTGTTTTATGAAAGTTCTGAATAAACGATCATCGAAAATTGAACGGCTTACAGAAAGATTTATACGAAGCTTATTAACACATTTTATCATTTTGCTTGTTAAATAACAACATAAAATATTTGTTTCTGTATCAAAACTCTAAACCTATTCACCAATTATTTTGAAAGTTAAAAATCAAACAATAAAAGAAAAGTTTAAAAAAGAATTTACTTAAAGTAAAGCTAATGATTAATGAATGAAACGAAATTTAAATATAAAAATATAGGTATCACATTTTAGTTGGTTATTTTCATCAGTGATTCTCAAACTTTCTTGGCCGTGGAAGGCTTATTAAGAGCATATTAATTTTTTTTAATTGAAAAGAAGCACCAAAGACATTTTAAAATTACTGATACAAAAATATTCACTGGCAGACAATTGACAATTTGTTATCAGGAATCATCTCGAATTTATAAAAAAATTTGTGCCAGATGTTCACGTTTTTGGTTTTTTTCAAAGTTAAATATTTTGTTATAATAATTTTCAATTGTTCAACATTAAATCTTCAAAAATTACAAAATTAATCAAAGAATAGACAGTAACGTGCATATATCGAATTTGTTGTTGCAGTCATACAATACCGGTAGCATTATCTTAAAATAAAGAAAACTAAAAATAAAGATTTTTCATTTGGTGTCACTTTATATCACTTCAAACTCAAAGATTGATTCTTTCGCCACTTATTACTTAGCTAAAAATTAAAAAGAACGGATAATTATTGCAGGAGATCATTTAACAAAGCGCAAATCATTATTTTTGTGTAATTCTAAAAACCAACTGTGATTGCTTTAGATATAGATCTGTGCCGTACGAGTTAAGTATTTTGTTTACTGACAGGAAGCAATTGAATTTCAAATTTTGTTAAAACTGCCAGATTTCATAAAAATGAACCTAGGCGGATTTGACATTAACTATTAAGGCAGATGACGCTAGATGCAACTTGATCAATGTTCGTATTTAATTCTTGTAAGAAGATTGATGTAGGGCAATACCCAACCTTAGGTCCTTGCATGTTGCCCGTTGGAAGGCGCAGCCTAACCGTTTTTAAATGCTGAGTGCACATATCGGTGGATAACCTCGTTTTTACTCCTATAGGATTAATATTAAAGAAGAGCTTTTGTTCGAAGTGGTCAAACCGCACGCTTGGCACGCGATTGGAATCAGCATGGCAACAGAAGAAAAGTTTAAAAGTGGTAGCAAAGTTAACATCTCTAGCCCAATGTAAATATGTAAAGCGTACAAACAGCAACATAATAAAATAATAGGTGTGCCAAGGGACAATTCATGAATTACGTAGTACTTCTGTAAGCTAAACGTATTGAGAAGGAGATGTTCTATGCTCAGAGACATCGTGAATATTTCCTGATTTATGTATCCTCTGGTAATTTGATAAGAAATATGTTTATAGTGCTTCTCTTTTCTAAAGTTGAGTATACTCAAAAGAAATCACTCCGTCTACTGTGGTAATCTGCTCCTTTCTTCATTTTGACAAGGGCGTTTTATGCTTTATACAGTTCATAATTGCCATTAATAGCAGTTTTTTCATAACTATGCTGAATGATATTTTTGGACTGGAAAATTAGTTGAAAGCATTCTTTTGACTGCTCACTGTCTACGTTATCAATTTTTGTTTTTTTCTTCTAATTCATAGCATCTTCCAAATTTGTTTTTGACAGTAAATGTTAGTATTTTTTATATGACATCAATAGCAACTATATTCCATTACTCTAAATACAGATACAAAACGAGACATACTAGTACCAATGGTGGTAGGAGTTTAGATTTAGAGACTGATTTGCTGTATTTGCAAAGAACGGTAAAAGAATTTCGATTTTCGATTCATCTTCTCATGATCTACCTTCTTCAAATTTTAGTACGTACTGAGAAGGTTGTTGATTATTATCCACCTATATTCCATCTATGACCCATCATAACTAGTTGTCCACGACATCAGAAATTAGAATGCTCAACTTTTGACCCGCTATAAAAGGTCAGACATTGAACATAGGAATTCTTCTGCACCATCGCTTACAAATATGAACAATAAGTATTGTATATAGATTTCGAAAGTTAAGAAAGAGATAAATTAAGTCATTCAATCAAATCAAGTGGATAACCCTGGAAATTTGTATCCCAAAAGCTCTTCAAAATCAACAGTCTGAGGAACAGTTGAAAGTTCATGATATATAAATTGTACCACTTGCTTTGGATTATAAGTTTTCCGACTATAAGTTGAAAGCAGTACATTTTGGACGTGTAAATATCAATTTCTTTCTCCCGAGACATTCTAACCTTCTGGCTTTGGTGAACATACAGGTCTTTAAAAAACTCCTTATTTATTGGGACTTGGATATTTCTGCGTTCTTATGGCTTTTTCAGATTGTTTAGAGTTTTAAGTTCTTACAATGCAATGTTCTAAATATTTGTAAGATTAGGGTTTTGGGAACCGGCGCAGCGGGTTCTTGCAGATCTTTAGGTCTCTGTGGGACCTTTAAGCATTTGTGGACCTCGAGGGGTCTGCGCACTTCTGTCTCTCTAGGGCTGATGCTCATTCTGCATTGGTAGTTATAACACTGATGAGTGTATAAGAGGATTCCTCATGTGTTAATGCACGGAGATATAATCAAGATTTGAAAAATGTTTTTTTAGCACGATATGCAATAAAATTCTTGAAACCTGACATTCGTAATTTATAAGTTTTTATTAAAACCTTTACAGTTCACAAAAAAAACCTGACACAAACCGATAAATATATGGGGAGAAAGGGATTCTTAAGAAGAATCATTACTACGACAAAAAAGACAATAGAAAAGCTGGACAGAATCTATACTATTTAGGTAAGAAGAGCCAATCCAAAGATAGGGGTCTTAGTAGAAATTTATACAATCTAAGAGAAGTAAGAAGAAAGATCCCAAACAAAATCTAGAAAGGAAAGATGAAAACAACTTTTGGAAAACAAAAAATTGCGTGTGATTTTGGCGTGAAGTTTTAGTTCAATGAGATCTATTGATCGACACCCCCAATTACTCCCTCCCATACACTACAAATCAAAAGCAATAAAGCACCCAATTCTTCATAATCATGAGATTCTCAATCCAATAACAACTCTCACTAACACAGGAAAATAGTTTGACCCACCTGCATAACCTCTATGACGATAGCAGCCGGTGCCTTTCTGCAGTTATTGGGTCCAGGTAGGGGTGACTCTTTATGACAATCACTAATTGGTTAGTGATAAGAAAAAATCGTAAATCACGTTGTCCAAAATTAACAAACTCGGATATGTCAATCACAAATACGCCAAAATATCTTTCCCAAACAGAAATTCCAAACAACTCCAATCGTGGATGGTAGGTTCATCTCGCCAGAAATGGGTAGGTGTCGCAAATAACCCAATCTGACTCCAGCACTACACTAATCTTGTTAATTAATTCTTTTTTGTCAAAGACAGTTTTCTCGTCGTTTGACTTTAAGTACCTTGATCTCCAATATTCCAATATTTTTTCATTTACAGAGTGGTCATTGCTCATTACTACAAGCGACAATGACATTAAGTTTACTTTGACAGTTTTGATAGATACTTCGTAATCTTCCCTTGACAAACCAAACGCTTCTTCATTTAAGGACGAAATATCGTGACTATATGTTAATAAAACTCTATGCAGAATCTAGGGACATATGAGAAAATTAATCTAATGAACGAAAGAATTTTCACATGAAACTCTCTATTGGAGTTGGTAAATACTTTATTATAATACAGTGTGTTTCACTTCTGACCTTCCACACTCCTACATCTTCCTTATTTATCTTCTGATCGATTTCAGTCTTGGTCAAATATGCTACCCTTTAGTAGGATTATTTATACGATTTGGATCATTTTAATTTCAACCACTAGCCTACTGAGATTAAAAACAGATACGAAATATTTAAAAATCATAGTAGGTACTCTTAAAAGGTTATTTATTATTATTATTATTGTTACTATTATATTACCTAATCATTGCTGAAAAAGTAGACAAGCTACGTTTAAACGTTCGTTCAGTCAGCGTTAAGATTTTTGTTTCAAGATTTAGATTTTGATTATTTTGTGATTCTGAGCAACTTTTTTATATAACTTTTTTTGCATTTATTTTTAATTGCAGTAAGTTAGTGGTTTTCAGTAAAATTATTTATTAGAAATTGTATAAATATCTGCTTGAAAGGATTCGACCAGAATTTGAAATAGATCAGAAAATAAATAAAGAAAGCACTTGAGGGTGAAGATGAGAAGTGAAACGCGCTGTATAGTATAAATTGCGTACATGAATTATTAAAGTTTCAATTCATTATCAAGCAAATGACCCTCTGTCAAAATCTAGTCTTGGTTATTTGATTTTAACAGAATTTAGAACTTATAATTAGTAGTGTGACTTTATTAAAGACATTATTATATGTGTGTTCGGGCACGAAACTCGGAGTTCGAGTAGAATTAATGTCAAATTGTGTCACGTGTCCAAGGTGTGAAGGGAGTTACATATATCAATCTAGTTTGAACGCGGCGGAGTTTCAAATTGTAGTTAGAATTTTGTTTGTGAAATAATGTTAAACAATTATTTTTCATAATAATAAACAAACTTATTATTATTATCTCAAAACCTTTTCAAAGATGATTGATTTTAAGAGTTTAACTGCTGTTAATTACAAAACATTTGAATTTTTGACGTTCCGTCAACTCTCTGTTGAAGAGTCAAATTTGCAAAGTATTACTCAAATGCATGTCAGTTTTTATTTCAACGTCTCTAATGGAAAATATTTTTTCTATCGTATTTTTCAATTAATTTTCTTACAACTGAAATGAGAATTATTAAAGATTTCTAGATCATTAATTAATAAAGTTCAAAAAGTATAAATGCTTCTGATGTAAAATAAAGCAAGAAATTTTTAAATTGACAAAGTAAAACAATATCAGAAACGTTTCGAGAAATACTGAGACATTTTAAATTATAAATTTGGAAAATCTATGAACCTGTATCACGTTACACTGCGAGATTTTGCACGTGAATTGAAAACAATCATGAATGTCAATAATTAAAGGTAACAGTCTGGGAATGTAGGAAACAAAGCAGGCACGAGGAGAACTCGTTTGCAAACTTTCTAATTAAAAATGTAAGAGTAAATCAAATTAAGCTGTTCCATGACGGAACGGAAGTTCATAGCTCCGGGCTCATCTACGAAGTGACACATTCAGAGAAAAGGTCTATCTTTTGGTTTCCTTGTTTGCAGGGACCGTTAACGAGGGCAAAATCAATTTTATGGTCCTATTCGTTAAAATGACTAACTCTTTCTATTTAAATACGTTGTAAGTTCAAATTTGGGAAATATATTCTTTTACCACAGACATATGAATGTACTTATATTTAATAGATAGAGTTAATGTATATCAAATGAGGAAAACAAAATTATAAAGAAATAATTTTTATAACCACCCTTTATAACTATTAATTGTACAATTATATCTCTTTTAGAAGTAAACAAGTCGACGATAATCTTGATAAATTATTTTTATTGAGACTTAAACTACCCATCTTAATAACACGTATAGATCCAAACCTACCATCTCGTTTATCCATGAGCTTAGGGGAAAGGAAACGCGAACAAAAACATTTCATTAGCTCCACCCAACTCATATCGTTGTGGAAATAAATCTTTCTGACAAGATTCTGAATACATTTTAATTTATGTTTTGCTTTTCAAGAGGTACGACCTCGGGAAACTTTATACTAAAATTTTCACCCTTGTTGACCGTTTTCATGCGAAAATATTTCATTTGTATTTTTTCCGTTTTATATTATCCCAGTTTATTTCATATTTATAGCAACCTAGTTGAAGATGATGGAGAGACTTACATTTTTTTAATTCCTTGTTAAGGAAAAATGTATCTGCGTGCGTGCCATTACAATCATGAATCGTGCAATTTTTAGTTTTCCTACTGCGGAGTTTTAATCATCACTTTGATTTTCTAGTCACGTTAGGGTGTTATTTCTTAATACCAGAATGTTTTAGAATGCCACGCAATTTGCTAAGAAAATCGAATTAAATTTGTTTATCATAATCGTAATTTTATGCGATCTCGAATGACTTTTATCTTCCGTAATGGGAAGTATATGTGATTTTGTAATTAATTTCACTTCGTTATTTCTATCTAAAAATATCTCTTAATATCAATATGTAGGGTGTGTTTGCGTGACGCTGCTGTTTTATACAACTATTTTTAGATGTTCGGTTACACAAAAGTGTAGGATGTTTGAATGAGAAAATCGTCAAATTTTCACAGGTCTAAATTATTGACGATTCAATTTTCGTTAACCGATAATTAGTTATTTGTTTTTGTTTTCATGATCATATGTTTTAAATAAATGTTCGTCTGTTATCTTGTTACGTAAAACAAGGAATGTTTATCGATTGAATTGCATTTAAGATTAATTACAATATTAAGAATCGACTGTACAGAATAGTTCAAACCTAAACAGCTAAAATAATCCGTTCTTGTTCTAGTCTACGCTCTACAGGGTACAGGTGTGACAACAATAATTTCTCAAGACAACACGCTATACTCATTAAAGTCCAGATGGTTAATTTAAGTTGGGTAATGTTTGGTTTTAATTAATTTTGAAGTTTTCAGCATCCGTTTAATTTAGATAGCTATCAAGTTGACACTAAAACAAACTAACATCATTTAGATTAGAATCAATTGCTTAATATAGCCAACCCAACTGGTAAGAACGGTTCGATAGAAAGATTCAGATCAATTTCGTGTACTTTTGCCGTGAGAATATTTTAACTTTACGCTTGGGAATTAACCCTTTTCATTTCAACTGTGTTGCACAAAGATGTATATCGACTTTGCTAGGATACGTCGTGTCATCGGTGTCTCATAATGTCGATGCTTGAATTCAGCTGAGAGCTTGTCTTCCACGCGAGCACTATCGCTTTTTGGGCAAGTAGGCAAACTTTTTGGATTTTCTTGCTTCACCTGTAATGACATGTTTATCTTGCAATCACCACTAAAAGTGATGGTTCGTGCTGGCTCGTGCACTTGCCGTGTTCTGTTGTTCAGATATCACAAGACAAAAATTCTCCGAAGACACTTATGGTTTGGCCATCATTATGTAACGTCTTACCAATACCTACAAATGCTGCACACCCCACATCATTTTACCACAAACTGTCACTGATACATAGAATCCCAGACTTACACCCATACTGTGAACAAACCTGTACGTAAAAGTCTTTTACTGAGCAGCGCCTTAAAAGCAAAGTTTCACAATGACATGAAATGTACTGTTTCGGCTTTTTTTATATAACTAGCAGCCTAAGTCACTATCATACAGTTTCATATTGCAGAGGTAAGCCTTCACAAGAGCTTGTCCTGTGAGTATCTTTATTACTGTTAAGAGATTGGTCACATCTATTTCCTGACCCATTCAACTAAATCTTCTCTTGAGGTGCATTTAGAAAGTCAAGCGACTGACAATAAGTCTTCCTTTGCAAGATTTTCAGCTAATTCATTACTTCTAGTTTCACTGTATTTTAATACACGTATCAAGTTTATCTATCTTTAATCAGGCTATACAAGGGATCTTTCAAAAACCAATGGAAACATCACTTTTGGACTAAAAGTGTCTTTAATACAGTTTGACTGTCAGCTATGATATAGATAAACAAGTCCAATACGTAACGGTTTACCAAGCATTCTTTTATGGCTATCTATCTGCTATAGAATTTGAGATTTTGAAATCATCCCACTGACTTTCACTTCCCGCCAAAGTCCTGGGTTACTTTCAGATCCTGAAACTCATGCAAATCAGATGCACGCAAAACTGCTACCTGAGGAATCCATGCCGTTGAAGGAATGCAGTCTCGCTAGACTGCTTTTTGGCTTTTGTTCTTATACTCTAAAAAAAGGCATTCTTTCTTTTCTTATTTTTAAAAACGTGATGTTAGTTTGAAAAGACGTATGGTTTGTAATGGCCTCTTTCTCTCATCAAAGATAAACCCTGTTTTTACGATACCTTCAATGAAATAAATAAAAGTTCTTTGTGGATTAAGACAATTCAACATCAATACAAAAAATTTTTAGCGTTTGCAAAAAAATGAAAACCTGAAATAATTAATTTTAGTCTTATGGAGAGAAAGAGCGTTTCGAGTTTCTTTTGAGAAAAACAACAAAAATGTTGGGACCTGCTGTTTTTATGTGAGAACTGTCCAAAAGTCTTGTTGAACAATATGCTAAGAATTTCTTTGCAGATAATCTCTGCTTAGTTTTCTTTGTGCGAGACCACATGTTTTGAACTTTTGTTGGACATGCTTCTGTGCTTTTGTGCAGTAACTTTTGAGAGTATGTTTTTTACTACTTATTGTTAATTTTGAACTTTCTTAATTAGAAATAGCTTATGGAAACTAAGTACTATTGTGTATCTGATAATCTGAATATAATTATGTTAACTACAAGTTAAGAATTTCACCGCTAACAAACCTCTACTCAGAAAACTTTCATTCTTAACTGGAATCTTTTTAACCATCATTACCAAAAAGAGCATTTCTTTTATTAAATGTGCTCCAACCCAAGACCGCCAACTAAAAAAACAAGGAAGATTTTTGTTGGTAATCAAAGATATTCACTACTTGCCGCTAGTCACAGTAATTAAATCGCAATAATTTTTCTGTTAAATATGTCATAGTTCGAATATTCGTGGTTCTGCTAATTCGAACAATTAAAATCCTTGAAACTGTAAAAACAACTGGCTATAACACTTAGAGTGAGTTCTCCTAAAAGCAAGCACAAAACATTAACATGAAGCCAGATTACGCCAATACCATCGCGAAATATTTTATGCCCGCAGCAATGGCGGAGAAATACAGAAATAATATAAGATAAGAGCAATACACGCAATTTGAACTTTCCAACGAAATTCCGTTCGCCTATGAACCGAAAGTACTTGCTAAAGCTTTTTTTTAATTTAGCTAGGTAGTTTTTTTCTTTTTTTTTGTTATATGGTAGACAAAAAAGGTACGTAAGTACACTGGTTTGTTAGTTTGTTTTAAAGTTACTTCAGTTCTTCGTTTAAAAAGTATTTCTCAAAGGAAGTGGCGTTTTTGCATTTTCTTAATTAGTCGTGTTTGTAAAATCAAGTTCAAAATCTAAACAAACAACTTCCGTTTTCCTCAAGTAAACTTAATTACTTAAAAGGTGTTCAAATAAACTGAAACTTTATCTTGATTAAACATTAAAAGAGGAAAGAAGAATTTTTTCCTTTTTTCAGTATTTAAAACTTTAATTGAGGAAACTAAGGTTTTATTTATGTTATCAATTTCATTTTATAAAATCTCATAAATTTAACTTAATGAAATGTGAGATATAAACCAAAACCAAAATTATCGGTGTCCCTTTCTCTTCATGTTTCATTTAGTTAATTGCCGTTGAAAAGCAGCTGCCTCAAATAATCCCTGGTCAGAGCTTTAGTTATTATTTCTTCCGTCATTTTATACGTCCTGTATCATTTCATACAACCAACCTTTCTAATTCCATTTAATTTTTTATATAATCATTCCCCTAATACACTTAAAATATTTTTGGACCCAACAGAGAGAAAATTTAACCAATAGATTTTCTGTCATAATATTAGAAGTGTGGATCTACCAGGGGAATTTTTATTGCTCGAAGGGGGAAAAACTTGCTGAGAACACGTCTTCTGTCAATATACCTAATAATAAAATTGACGCGCTATCAAATATCTCGAATGTATCGTGGCAGTTTTATTCGTAGATATTCTAATACGACTACTAGATAACAAACGCTAAATAGAGGAGAAACGGAGTAGTATTTGTGTAGATTATGATCCGGTAGGTGTAGTTGGTTTTGTTTTATTATCTAAATAAAATAGTCCCCGAGAAGATAAACAGAGGAAACTGTTTGAGCTAGTTTGTTCCTTTTAGGGTTGGCTGGTAATCAAACAAGGACTACGAAGTGTTAATTTGTACAGAATAGTTTTAACATCCTGCAATTCTCTTTCTCTGTCTCGCACTGTGGTTTAATTAAGTTTTTGCTAATTAACAACGCTATATTTAACTGTAAGATAAACATGATGCATTTTTTGTTAGTTTTAACAACTTATGGTTAGATAAGCTGCATTTTTCAATGAAATTAAACACAAAAAGTAATTAAGTATGTAAATCATATTTCATTAGGTATTTTTTTGGATACAGCGTGCCCATTTTGAAACGGAAGATACATTTTATTTTATTAGTTTTACTGTTAAATTTGATTTTTGATATTAACACCAAATACTGATAATCAACAAGATGTTCTATATTACACTTACAGTAATTACTCTTGGGTTCACTTTAAAAGATTGAAGGGGGACGAGATAAAATCAACATCCCGTATATAAGAGTTAGTTGCAATGATAGTAATAATAACATAAACATGCAATATTCTCTTGTACTGTTTTTTAGTTTCCACAATTTGTTGGCAGCTCTGTTGTAGAATATCTGTTTTTCAAAAAGAAGAACGTCGCGTCGCATCGGTCACGTCCGTCAGCCGGTGAAATTAGAGCCTGGCAGAATACAAAGGAGAATGTGCTTTATCACAGCGTTAGGATTACAATGCCGATTTTGGGTCGACATAAATAATGCGTTACACCGGTATTCAGAATACCGATATTATTACGTGCTTTTTAATCATAGTGAAATTCCTGCATTGTGATCTCTTTACATAAAATTTATATTCGTCTTTGGGGATGCTTTGAAAAAAAATAAAAACTACACGTTAATAGCTTCAATAAGGCTGCAGTCATACAAATAAGCAAAAGGGGGCATGGTTTAAGGGAGGGAAAGGAAGAAATAAAAGGTTGAATATAAACATAACTGTTTAAACGTAACATAACCTAAATCTGAGTTCTTGTTAGAAAGTTGCATAAACAATATTTGTACACTTTTGTAGTATCTCAGCAAATGCGGAACACTCATATTTCCTCTTTTGGTTCTAATCGTCCATTTGCTTTCTTCAGTAAATGCACGATCATCATCAACTATCAGTTTCTTATATTGATTAACTCTAATGACGTGTGTTATTACCAAGATAAAAACATATTGTAACGTTCACTTTATGCTTCCGTTACATGTGTTGCATTAAATCGGTGCTGTTGGTGTGTATTCCTGTATTTTTTTAGTTTTCTAGTTGAAGAGATTTTGAAATAAGTAGTTGTGGGTTACACTGATAGGTTAATTTTTTAGTAACTTTGTGAATTTTTGAAATAAATTAGAGTTGACGAACTTTTCATGTTGTATATTTAGGCAAGCGGAGCGCAAGGTATAATTGCTTTCAACGCAACGTCGAGTTTATTTTCTTATTGCAGGATTATAGAACTTGAACATTTGTTCGCGGGCGTTTCTGCTCGAATTGAGTTGTTAAGATCTGGTCAGTAAATATAATAAAAATAATATTATTGGCTTAATCTTCATGTTGCTCGTTTATGACGTTATACCTAAATTTATGTATTTGAATTTTGGAGTTTCTTTTTTTGATAAAAATACTGGCGCCCTATTACCTGATCGTTATTTTTTAATATACAGTGTGTCCGAAAAGTATGGAATATTCTATATATCCCAGTAAATATGCATTTTATGAAAAAATGTTTTTTTATAAAAGTTGTTTAGTGTTTGGTTTTACATTACAGGGCAATACCAAATAACTATTTAAAAAAAACAAAAGCGCGACGAATAACACTTCAATTTTTTTAATGGGAAGGTAGCCCTTTATTGTACTCATTTGATAGAAAATGTTTTTCTCTTTTCAATGATCTAAAACTTTGATACACTTGCATAAGTAAATTTTGATTAAAACGCAACAAATTGTTTGAATAACGCTTAAAAGTTTATTCGATCTTTTAAATTTTCAGTATTATCTAGTCACATTATGGTCGGTGTGATACACTTTTGTTTGTTGCAATAGTTGAATGCGTCGTAGAAATGTCAATTAATAACCGAACTAAAGTGAAAAGTTATTCGTTTAATTAATTTAGACATTTTGATTAACGTGAGAACAACAAAGTTAACAAAAAATATAACTTGCTATGAATCATTCATCAGAAAGGCATCGCATCGAAATTTTAATGATGCTGGGATATGGAGACAGAAGGGGAATACAGAAAGAAGTTTGCAATTATTTGTTTAATAACAAATACCATATTTCTCAGTCTACTGTAAGTAAAATAAGGCAACGTTTCGTTTGAATGGTACCATTAACAAGCAAAACGCGCGCTACTGATCTTCGATAAATCCTGGCTGGTATGTAGAAGGGCACCCCCAATATCAGCAGAAAGTCAATATCTGGGCAGAAATTATTAGAATCCAAATTTTAGCACCTTTTTTTATAGAACATAATTTAACAGCGGATGCTTATTTAGATTTCTTAAGATTTGACTTAGATCCTGCTTTAGCTGTTCTATTTCCTAATGAACTAGATTCAGATGTACCCCATAACAGAATATGGTTGCAACAAGACGAGGTTCCTCCTCATTTCGGAATTAATGTTCAACAGTTTCTTGACAATACTTTCCCTTATCGATGGATAGGCAGAAGAGGTGCAGTAGAATGGCCAGCTGGCTCGCCATATTTAAGTCCACTTAATTTTTTTCTATGGGGCCATCTCAAAAGTAAGATTTATGTCGATATGCCGGAAGATATTGGAACTCTAAAAGACCATATAAGAACAGAGACTAGAGCTATCACACCAGAAACCCTTGAAAATGTAACAAACGAATCTAAAAAACGACTTTATCATTGCCAAGCTGTGAATGGTGCACACTTTAAACATCTTCTATGAACTGTAGAGTGTAGTTATACAAAATTTTCAATTCGTAGCAGATAAATATTGAAATAAACTTTCAAACAATTTTTTGCGTTTTAATCAAAATTTACTTATGCAAATGTATCAAAGTTTTACATCATTAAAAAGAGAAAAACATTTTCTATCAAATGAGTAAAATAAAGGGATACCTTCCCATTAAAATAAATTAAAGCGCTATTCGTCGCGCTTTTGTTTTTTAAAAAATAGTTGTTTGGTATTGCCCTGCAATGTAAAGCTAAACACTAAACAACTTCTATAGGAAACGTTTTTTCATAAAATGCATATTTACCGAGATATGTAGGATATTGCATACTTTTTGGACACCCTGTGTGTATTAACTGTCTTTTATGTGTTTTATTGTACGTACAAGTATAACCTCTTTATCTTCGCCCAAGACCACCCACTGAGTTTAGCCGGCCTAAGACCAGTAGCGTCTTAGTTAAACTAAAGTTCAATTACAGTAACGCAAGGTTACGTTACAATATTTAAAACATTACTTAGATCTGTTAGGAACTTTTTCACAACAGGAAGTACCTGTTTCGTCTTTTTAGAGACGCCCTGTACATTAATTGTAATAATCAGAATCATTGCAAAACAAATCAAAATCAATTATTATTATTAAAAAAGTGTCTACCAGATGACACAGTCATACATGTCATTTCAAACATTATGATTCCGAGATGGTTTCGAAACAGTATAAAACATAAAGCCTTTAGAACTGATAGAATTTTAGTGAGCGTTTATAGATAAAATGGTTGAGAAATAAAGTCGTGTCTACAGCACAGCTTAAATGCAATTTTTTGCCAAAAAAGGTTGCTGGTTCATCTAAAAGGCAATCCAAGACACTCGAAATGTTCCAAATAGAACATATTAGAGTATATGTAGGGTATTATGCTATTGGAAATAAGAAAGTATAAAGAGAAATATAAAATATATTGGAGAAATTTGTAAGCTTCTGTGGTCTTAATTGTTAGTTTTTGATTAACCTTTTCGCACAGATTACAATTTTTCTAACTCAGGATATTTTATGAATTTAGCTCTTTTATATTTTCTGTTTCAACAAATCAATACCTTGTGTATAGTTTTGTAAACCAATTAGATTCTACACCGATTTCGCTTTCAGTAAACGAAAAACTTTTCTCGAAATTTTATTATTTGAGACATTGTAGGCTCAGTATATCTTCGACCTTAAATTTTGTTTTATATTTTTAATGGAATGTTTCCACAATATATAATATTCTTTCAGGATAAGATCAATAAGATCATTAGAAATGTGTTTTTCTTTGCTTTATATTTTAGATTTTGTGTGTTTGAGCTCGAGAAAAAGGTTTTCCAGATTTCTTTAATTACCAACACAGAGAATGCTGACCCAGTTAATAAAGGTATTAGCACTTTAAGGAGTTTTTACTATAAACTTTTTAAAGCATGTGCAGAAATGTGATCATTATTAGATTTTACCTTACTTATTATATTCATATTGTCCTAGACAACTGCCTAGTAAAAGTTCATGCAAACAAGAATTATCAAATTAGTCTTAACGTCTAGTATCCGAAGAGTCTTAAGATTTGCTGTACATATCCGTCCTATAAAATAGATGATATGGTAACGCTTGCACACGTGCGAAAAATATTTTCATCAGGCAGAAAGAAAATTCACGTTTGGCCGTAAATTTGTCAATCAGTCATACTAATTGTTAGTTTGTAAGTACTAAAAGTTAATTATCTTTAATTCAAGAAATTTCGTAGTATAGACGTCAGGAAGGCAAATTACAATTACGATCAACAAGGTGTCAAGGTATCTTAAAATCAAAGTTAAGATTATCTGTGGCAATTGGTGATAATATAGTGAGTATGTGCTTTCCCGCTTTTATAGAACACCCTGTACAGTTGAAGATATATTTGGAATGTAAAGATAATCATACCTGTCAAATGTTATTAAAAGTTTTGAATATTTTTACAAATAGTAACCCTAACCTCCTTCAAGACCACAACTAACCCAACAACAAGCAAAAAGTTTTAACTATCGACGCGACGCCTGGATTTCCAAGAAATTTGTTTACTTCGCCAGTTTCTATAATACTAAATTGTGAACTTCCACAAGTTCATATTTAATTCTGAGAATTTTTGTATTTTTTAAAAAATCATGAAATGAATTAACTATCTGACATATTCAATTCCACGATTTTTTTACTTGTTGAAATTTTATCAAAAGTAAAGATCAAATTCATTTTGGGACCATGTGCATTCTTTCTGGCTAAGGCCCCGACTGTATTATCGGTTAAGACTTGTTTCGGAGATACTAGAAAATTTTCAAATTGAAAATCTTAAAGATTTAAAAAGCATTATTTACAGCTAGAACAGGATTTTCCCCTGAAGTCATTTATATTTATTGTGATATCACAGTTTTCTCACGTTTTTCACATTTTTGTTTTGTTTTGAATACAAATATGTGCAATTCACAATTTGTGGGTTTGATTCAAGTTAGCTACTTCATCAAAGTACAATTATGAAGATAGAAATATCAAGAAATGATATGACTGGATTTGCAAACCTGTTTATATTTTTATCTTAACTGGAATTATTAAGTAATCATACGGTGTGTGGTACACCCTGTATATAATAGTAATGTATTTCCCTTTCAAACTCATTACGCAAGTAAATATATGGAATACCTATTATAATTTATCGTCAATTTCTGCATATCAAAGTTAATTACAGGCAGCTTAATTTAACATCAATTAATTTGCTTAATTAACATTTAACAGCATATCAAGTAAACAAAGTTTTAATATATCCCCGTTTAGATACAGTACTGCTATATCAAGCATAACGTAAATATTTCCAGTTTAATATTTATATAAAGTATATCTTTTAAAATATCTCATTTCCTTTTCCTTTGTATCCATTCAAATTCCTTCATGCAGATTTTTTCTTTTTATTCCTGAGAATAGGAAGCCGCCGAGTATATATACAAGAAGACTAAGTGGTTGTAAATGTAAGAATGCTTTCAGAATATAAATATTTTTATAATATAAGTACATGTCTTTTCTTTTTAAATAAATTTATAAATAAATTGTTAAAAATCTGCCGCAAATTGCGTTTAGAAGTTTCTTTATTGTGTTGAAATTTAATCAATCTCCTACTTGATTCAATATCGCCTCGAATTTAAAACTTCTACAGACTTCAAAAGAAGCGATTAAGAATATGCCCTAAGAATTATCGGTTCAATAAATTTTACTACTGAAAGTTTAAGTTGCGAAGATGAATCTTATTCTCCTTCAAAATCGGGTTTCAAAACAGTTATTAATGAAGAGAAATTTACAAGACAGATCGATCTAATATCTTATAAAAAAAGTACATATAAAAGTAATACGGAGCAAGTTTAAAAAGTTTAAGCATTTATTAATAAGTATTGGGAAAAAGTATTAAGTATTCAAAGTCATCTAGGGTATTAATTTTCTGGCCTCAGGATTCCGTGCACCCTGCGGCAACTTCAGATCTTTACGCTCTTGCATCATCCTTCAAGCAATATTAAAAACTTTCCAATCTAAAAGACTTACAGTAAAAGTAACTATTAGTATGATTAATATTGAAAAGAGCAGCATTATGTTCACTTCAAAGTTAATTTACCCACTTCCAGAATTATTGAATATGTATCGGCTATTGTCCTTTCGGTTTCTCCTTAAAAGAGAGAAATCATAAATCCAGAAAAAAATATCATTTTTAGTCGTGTTGAAAGAAATTATTCCTACAAAACAACTCTACCAACGACAACCAACAAACAAGTAAGAAATCGATACAAGTACAATAAAGAGATTTCATACTTTGGTCTTATCAAACTTTTATTTGCGTTTAATTACTTATAGCATTGAAAACAAACACACGAATCTCATCTGAAAATATTTTAAGCCGTTTCATATGAATATGAAAAAGATATTGAGAAATATCCAACTAGCAGAGTGACGTCTAATTCACGTTGCAATTACAATTCGAAAACAGTATAAGTATCGGAATGTGAGGACAATGTTATTTAATAGTGAAGTAGACGTCTTTTTGACGTCATACTAAAAAATGGAATATCTGATACCCAATACAAATCAAAAATGACGTTTCAATGACTTAATTCATCATAGACGACAAAATATATTCAATTGATCAAATAAATTTAACGTCACTCTGTTTTGTTGGGTACTACTCTAGACGAAGGAAAGTAAAAATTTTCACTCTAAAAATATATTGTATCTTGCTTCCGATATGACGTTTAACATTTCTCTTTACCAGTCTTTGCGCCCTGAAGCAGTCGCTCTACTGCTTTACTGTTTATCTGCATTTAAGCTGATTCCTTACTTTTGTTGTTGCAATCGTACTAAGATATAAGCGATAAACGAGATTTATTTTTATATCTAGATATCTTCGTTGCAGACTTCCAGGGTTTTTACTGCAATTTCTTAATCTGACCAAAACAACACTTTCAAACGATCTAGGAAATCATGTTAGTAAGTCAATTGAATGCATAGCTTTTCTAATAAAAAAACAGAGTTAATATTTCATTATTTCTCTCTTTAGAATTACATTATATGCATAATGGTTTTAAATCTGAAGATTATAGAATTAGAAGCAGTAATAACATTTTTAAATTGGAAATAATAAATAAATAAATAAATGAGAAAGGAAACTAGAGTAGATGCTTACAATTGTATATACACACACACAAACTTTCCGGTCGGAATCAATCAAAAGTGCTTCATGTATGCAAAGAACGTTAAGAATGTGACACGAAAGCGAAATGCCCTTATTAAAACTCTAACTGACAGTCAGCGTCAAAAGGCCCCCTTAGTAAAGAAACCTCATGAAATGCATGCGTTTCAAATAGGCCATCTCTTTTTTAATGTTATCAGAGGCTTTTTATAGCTCAAGTAAACCAATTTTAAAATTTTATGTTTCTACAGGGTGTTTTAAATTCGCGTCTACAAATTTTACTGTTCTTTAGACAATTGTTTTGAAGAAAAATATAACTCATTTTTTCCAATAAATACAGCAATCTCTTTTATACAGGGTAGTTGTCATTTTGTCGCCCTGCTTATAACTTTATTTAAAAGAAAACTATTACTGTATGAGAATAGCGCGTGTTGAAAATTTTCTTTGCTTGCAGAGTTATAAAGCCAAGGAGATTCCAATCACTCTGTATATAAAATCTTTCTTTGTCAACTGACAACAAAATTATAGATTATTGTCTAGGAAATAGTAAATCTTACTAAGCAAAATGATGAAGAATTAAAAACTGTCTTATGCCCAGGGCCGGTTTTGAAAATATTTTAAAAGCGGTAAATTGCACTTCTTTGATATGAAGAAATATCACGCAACTGTCGTCTTTGTCAAAAATTCTTGACCTTGACTTGTCATTATCTGGAAAGCAGGTACACTCCGTTCAGTTGCACCGGCTTGGCGGATAAAGAGACTTTTTGATGCTGAACGAGAGAATTTGGTCCGTCATGGAAAGTCAGATATTAATCATTAAAGAGTATTTCTGCTCATGAGACTGATCAAACAAATCCATCTGCCATGTTTCATTACTATTTAACGGGGAACTGAAGATACTTTTTACATTGCTAGAGAGGTCTCACCTTTTTGAATTTTTTGCTTTTTCAATCTCATGAAAATACTGCAGTAATAACACTGCCGTCAAAACCTAACAACTTAACCAGTTCAAGCAATTTTTGAATTCATATGCTACTTATTAGTTCGAAGACTGTCTTGTTAACAACATCAAACACGCACTTCTTAGGCACACAAGTACTTAATATACCAAGTAGGTAAACTTTAACGTAGTAATCAAAAATGCGATAAAAGTTTAAGATCTAGTCACTCGAGTTACCAGATTTTACTTTTAAACGGCAAAATAGCCTGATGTACTTGCAAGTTTAATTTTACCGAAAGAAACAATGGCTTTACCTTAAAGCATCTTTATTAGTTTATCTAAGCATTAGTTATGAGTCTTGCCTCTCTACTCTTTGATTTATGAGCATGTATCCACTTCCGTTATCATTTTTCCAAAACCGTAGTAGATGGAGACAGTAGTACTACAAAGTATTGTAACATTAGATACACCTGCCACTACTTAATTGCAGAGCTAATAAGTAAGAAATTGTTTTGTTATCTTTTAGGCGAAATTGAATAAATTTCTTATTTTTGTTGCACTCCCAGTTTGTTTGCCGATGACTATTATTTGTACAATGTAATGTTTTCCGTATAATAAGTAGGTAACCACGCCCGTTTACTTCACTATGGTTCTTCATTTTTATAGTATAATCAATTAAAATTATCATTGAACTGTTGATCCTGATAATTATAA
>VTPC01007233.1:62664-78578 GCA_011009095.1 Ignelater luminosus
AACACTGAAGTTGGCAGCCTCCTTGGGCGACCACCTTCTCTGAGGTTTTCTTTTTTAGGATTTTTATCTTTGGCAGAAAATACTTTAGCGCAATTGTTCTGTAGATTGCCGATGCGAACGGAAAGTTTGCATTAGAAAACGGAAAATCTATTTAAGACCGAGTCCACAAAGACATCACCTCTCGTTAGCCAAAAGACTGCCCTTGCAAGGTTATTATTAGTACATTATACTGTACAAGTTTTGCATTACTGACTTTTCATCTGCTTTTCATATGAAATAAAGGTGCTACTCTATAAAGTTTTCCTTAATATGTATTTATTACTACTACTATTAAATTACCATTACTACTACTCATCATATAAAACTTGCTTGCTTTTTATTTGACATCCAGTTGGCAGCATGACCCAATTCCTTCAGCACTAGAAACCTAACCAACAATTAACATCTTATTTTTGGTAAGTGTGAATAAGACAATTCATTAATAAGAGATGCTTGGTTTTCTCTTTAAGTGAACTGTCCTTAAACTTTGTATCACTTCTTTCCGGCTATCAGAGTCTAGCAGCGACATAAGACTTCTGGACTACCAGGGAATTCTCGAATGTTATATTTGGGAATTCCGGAGTTTGAATCCCCAAACCGACTGTTTTTACTGTTTTCTGTGGTTTTCCTTAGCATTGTAGATGAACAGCAAAATAGTAATTTCTAGGGACTTGATTACTTCTTTTTCAAATTTTCATTCTTGACTGAAGAGGAGTCTTTAAGCTTCTAAATTGGGAAATGAAACATATCGGCCTTCCTTCCCTGCCGTACAATCCAAAAAAAATGGAATTATGCATCAGGAGATTTAATTCGCTTTAGAACAGTTGAAAAACATTTTTAAATAATTTCATTTTTTAAATGATATGACAGACAGGTACTGATTAAACAGAACATTGTTTAGCTTTTTTGTTGATAGATGTTATTGTAACATTTTTTCACTGCAAGTGCTTGAGGTACCAGAATTAGTAAATTAGTATTGGCAAGAATTAAGAGAGCACGAAAACCTTTCAGCAAAACATTCTCAAAGAATCTGTTAATATCTTATCATCCCTTTTTCAGTATTTTAATATTGTTAAATGTTGGTACTATCAGATATGATTTATGAACGCACATGTCCAAAGAATCAAGTTGTTCAAACTTTGTTAGATTACGTTTATTAATTCTAAAATAACATAATGTTTTATTTAAAGTCAAACATTTCTACAGAATTGCTCGCATCATCAAAAAGAACAAGCCCTCTTGAGTGAACAACCATTGCTAATTGTCTTCCCGTACAATTACACTACACATTTTTACCCGAAGCATTTTAATAATTTTTATAAATGGCTTTTAATCTGAAACCGGAGTTTAACTTTTATTATTACGTAAAGCCTAAAAAGGAAAATAATGCAAGAATGTAATAATTTAGCATTTTAGGCATTTTTTAAGAAGTACATATTTGAAACACGGTAATCCCCTAATAAAGAAATTTTTAAACGACTTGCAACTATAAAAACTGCACTTCCAGTTGCATAAGATATTAAACTTTTAGGAAAATGAATTCTCATAAAATATTCAGTTTCGAGTATTCGAATAATCCCAATTTCAAAGAAAGTTCGTGGGCGTATAAGCTATATACCTGAGTTTATTGGAAAATGCATAAAATTCTCGTGCGAGAGGAATAAATTCAGGAATGAATGTAACTGGGGTACGTTTAAAATTGCGTAAGGAAGTGCCTTTCGATATTTTAAGAATATACATATTGTGATTTCAATATAACATAACATTAAAGAATTTTTCAATATTAAAGTAAAGTATACGAGAATTGTGTACCTTTGACATTTTTCCCCTTTAATGTTATTCGGTAAATGTCTCTCCTAACTGAATTAAAGGCTAAAAGCATACACTAAACTGAAAGTAAGCATAACCGAGAGAAAAACTTGCGCGTTAATTGAATATCCGGGATACCTATTACGTTAAAATCAGAAAAGTAAATTGTTTCAGTCTCTATTTTATCTTAATTAATAGTGTACAGTGGGTATAAAAAGTATTGAATAGTATTGTTAGTACCATTAGCAAAACCATACCTCATGGATACAGGGTGAATTATGTCAATTCTTATTTTACGTTACGACCAGGAGTTTAAATAATGATTTACATTCTATCTACTATTATTTTCTAGAGCCAATTTTACTTACTGCCTTTTTTCAATTTTTCACATGCGCCTTTCCTTTCTAGGTTTGGTATAGGCGCTCTGCGGAATTCTAGAAGTAAGTTTTAAAATCCCGGCTTGTGTTATAGTATGGTGTAGTCCACGAATTAAGAAATAACTATTCGAAGACAGAAATTAATAAAATAGCAAAATTACATTAAGAAGTTAACGGTTCTTGAGAAAAAATCATAATGCAGATTACTGAGAAAGGTTTTCAAACACAGTCGGGTATTTATTATTTAGTCTTTGGTGATGATAAATGGTAGTCAATAAGTAGAACAGTTCGGTAAAAAAAATGACATTCTACAAGTTTGAACAACATCCACAAGTAACATTAAGAAGAATACTTAAAAATTGACCAAAAGAATTTTATCATAGAAGTTTCTTAAATCAACGCCATATCCTAAAAATTCAGCTTTAAGTTTAGACAAAACCCCAAAAAGACTTTTTTCTGAGACACTTCAGCAGCTACCAAGTTGAATTCCATTAGGAATTTTTGAGCTGTTAATCCAAAAACCCTTAGAAATCAACTAATACAGCATTATCATGTCAATAGCACTTTTCTTTATCTAAATAGCTCTTTGGTAACAATCGTGACGGATGGGACACTGAAAAGACTGCAAGTGTTGAGATTTTACTCGCATAGTTTATCTACACTTTGTTAGCTGCGCCTTTTATAAACGCATAATTCTTTTGTACTCTTACCTAAAGTGTACTGAGAAATTTTCAGTTATTATTGAGCAATGGATATTTAAAACAGAGAATGAATGAGACACAACAAATGGGACAGTCCTTCAAACTAGATGCAAGCTGTTATACTTTGAATTTTTCCAAAACGTGAAAAACGTGTAACCGTGATGTAGATGAAGACTATTCTTATGAGTAGATGATATTCCGCAAATATTGCCAGTTTTATTCAGTTCTGTCCAAGCACTTATTAAGGGTCTAAGGTTAGATTTTTGTGGCATGCTCTATTATCGACGTAAGAATATGATAAGGTGATATTTAAGTTTCCTCTAGATGGATTCTCAGATATCCTTAAAACATGAAGTTACTGAGGGGTTTTGTCTGACTGTCTTCTTGACAAACCCTATTCCATCTTAAGAAATAGACCGTTGGGCCAAGCTGCAACAAATGAAGCTTTTAAAAGCATAAATGGGTATGCTTAGGAAGCAATCTGAAATACTGTACCCTCCACAGCTAGGATGAAACTGCTATTACATCGCATTGAAGCTTGCTATGTCTAGACTAGAGAGGACAGCATAGTCTACGAAAACTGAGTAATTTAATTGTTTTGATTTATTAATAAATATCAGACATATCAACAAATGTATTGATTGTTATATTTTGAGTTTCATTAATTGTGTCAATTTTTTTATGTTACCCATCCCTACTAAAAAACCCCCAGCCGCTACTAACAGTTAATGTTAGAAGAAACTTCTGAACACCTTGCGTTGTGCAATAGATTTACCAATAAAAGAAATAAATTTGTCAGATTGAGATTTCTAACTATATGTAGGATACATAGTGTTTACCTTTCATATCAAAATTTCATCGAATTTATTTTTAAATCATGGTAACAAAAAATTAGACAAACTTTAGATAATAATCACGTCATAATGTTGAAACGTTCGTTGATCTGCCCACATATTGTATTATTAGTTATTGATTCAATTTTTTTTTATTTTCAAACAGCCTTTATACACCAACTACAAACCTGTAAACGGAATTCATGCTATAATTTGTAGAGAGAAATCAAGAACTAAATTGCGACAAATAATTTCTTACGTAACAAATGTTATTTTACCTTTTTCTCTTAAAATGGCTGTTCTACGATATATTCTTTTTTCAGTAGTTACCACAAAAAAAGAAATTTATCGGTAACACATGTAGGAACCACGGGAACGATTAAATTCAACCACCAGTACCGATCCTATTGGTGAGAGTCCGTTGTTTAAGAAGTTGTAAACCATATAGCGATACGCTGCTGTTATCTCAATATTTTATAGAATTGCTTTTTCCCTGTCTTCTACCTCATTTTTCAAAAGGAAAAGCAATAGAAATAAGAAATTTTTTTGTGTAGTAGATAAATATTATCCATAGATTTTGTGTCTTATTTAAGACATCGAAAATTCATACTAACTACTAAAAGTAAAAGTTTAAAGTACTAAACGAATAATTTTAGATTGATTCTCAAGTATAACTAATAGACACAAGATATGATCGATGAAAGATAATAATAATCAAGAAATTACCCCTGGGACACGAGGATAGTTTTCAAATATGAACTCTAGAGATAAATCTTACCAATAATCATGTGTGTCACGCTAAAGGCTACTTTGAAGGTTAAGCTGCTTCATTAACTCAATTAATTCCGCTTAGTTCTTATTAAAGTATTACCAAAAAATAATTGCTGCGGCATACCGCAAGCACAATGCAAAACTTATTCCTGACTTTTCCTTGACATTAAACGGAGATTAAAATTCTTGTTAGTTCTCATCTCACAACCTTTGAGGTGACGCGTTTTCTTTAACAAATTAGGCAGACAATAGCAAAGGATTCGAGATCCAAGTATTGAGACAAAATTAAACCAGTTTACATAAATATCCAGATAGGAAATTATACCTTGAAGAACTGCAACCTAACAATCTCAATAGGAGATCAAGCAATGAGAAAAATTCTTAAAGCACTGCAAGCAATTACAGTCATAACAGAAAAGAAGAAAAGTTACCAAAGAGACAAATAAAAATGCAGATAAACTGCAATCAACCTTTAAGTACAACTGTCAATTAAACTACTTAGGAATTTATTATGTCAATGTCGCCCAAACCTACGGCCCACCTGCGTTGCCCCACAGCACTTCTTTTCTATTAACGTTCTTAGAGTACGAGGGTGATCTGAAACGTTTCCGACCTCAACGTGAAGATGGCAGCACTCGTAAATAAAAGCTACTGAATTTCGTTGTTCATCTGTTGACAGTTACTCACCAAAGTTTCAGCCGTTTTGGACGCGCAGTTTTTATGTAACAGTCGTTTGAGTGAGTTGATGTGAGTTTTTTTGTGAAAATGGACAAAATCGAGAATCGAGCTGTCATTAAATATTTGTTTTTGAAAGGCAATACGCCTTTGCAAATAAAAGATGAGTTGGATTCTGTGTATGGGGACTCTGCACCATCATTTACCACAGTGAAATTTTGGGCTGCTAAATGTAAACGTGGCCGTAAGAGCTTGGGAGACGATGAACGTTCGGGACGTCCAAAAACTGCAACTACCGACGAAAACATCGCCAAAGTTCACCAAATGGTGCTAGACGACCACCCAATTAAAGTGAGAGAGATAGCAGAGGTTATGAACATGTCAAAAAAACGTGTTTGTCACATATTAAATCAACATTTAGGCATGAGAAAGCTGTCCGCGCATTGGGTGCCGCGTTTGCTCACGTAAGACCGAAAACGTGTTCGAATGAATATTTCCAACACTCTTTTGCCGCAGTTTAGGCGAAATAAATCCGAGTTTTGGCGCCGATTAATTACTGTAGATGAAACTTAGATACACCATTATACGCCCGAAACAAAGATACAGTCTAAACAGTGGACTGCAAAGGGGGAACCGGCTCCGAAAAAAGCAAAAACTGTTTTTTCGGCTGGGAAAGTGATGGCGACTGGTTTTTGGGATAGTCATGGAGTTATTTTAATCGATTATCTTCAAAAAGAAAAAACCATTACAGGAGCATACTATACATCATTACTTGACAAGCTGAAGGCAGAACTTGCGAAAAAACGGCCACATTTGCAGAAAAAGGAAATCCTGTTTTACTAAGACAACGCACCGTCTCACACCTCAGCGGTTGCCATGGCGAAAATCCACGAATTACGGTTTGAACTGCTTGACCATCCGCCTTACTCCCCAGATCTAGCCCCAAGCGACTTCTTTTTGTTCCCTCATCTAAAAATTGCGCTCGGAGGACAAAGATTTTCGTCAAATGAAGAGGCAATCACCTTCGTGAACAATTATTTTGCAGAGAAAAATGCCGAGTACTATTTGGACGGGTTACAGAGATGGGAGCATCGCTGGGAGAAGTGTGTAAAGTTACAAGGAAACTATGTTGAAAAATTTTCAGAAAAAATGTCTTGTATCTTTGTTAGGTCGGAAACTTTTCAGACCACCACCGTAGAAACGGAAGTGGTTCATTTTTGTTAGAGACAAGTCGGGTTATGCCTCCAAACGAGCCATCCGCGATAGCCCAAGATCGGCTTCATGCTTAAAAAAGCTAAAAACATCATTCCTAACAATCCTATCAACAAACCCATTCGTTCCTGAAATATGGAAAGTTTCCCAAAAAAATCGACGATGCCCAGCTCATCTGAAAGTTAACTTCTAACAATTCAATCCCCGCCTTCATAGGACCAACTTTTTCTGAGATATGGAAAGTCTGTCAAAAAAAAGCGATCTGTAGTGCTTACATCGCTTGAAGCCACTGTCTCACCAGTAGCGACAATCACAGGTTCTTCTCGCTAAAACCAACTGTTCCGAAGATATATGATACATGTCAAAAAAAATCAAACGATGATCACTTTCTTCCATTACAGAACAAAAAAGGTCCAAGGTCGACACGATCTTTTGTAAAAAAGGCTATGGCCTAGGAGCTTTTAGATCGAAAACGTTTGCTGTAAAATGTCTTCGATGAAAAAAGTCGCATTTCTATCGTAATAATTTTAATAACTGGTCACCCACGACGTCATAGAGTCAAAGAGAAAGAAGACACATGCCAATTGAACCTAATCATTCAACCGTCAGTGTGACATCAGGCCTTGGACAAAAGGAATCTTGTCAGTGAAAACCGTCGTGTTACTTTCTGGCAAAAACCAGACATATTTTGGTGCTTCGTGGTGCCGATGGCCGCCTGAGTACTATACTGTACTATGCTTCGCATATTGCTATGTTCCCTATTACACTCCCGCGAGCGTATGCCGTCCAAAGGTTACCGTAAAACAGCTATAAATTTATCAAGAGAAGATTACTTTGAAGATTCACATAGAGCAAAACTGAAACATTACATAGCAAAATACCAAAAAACACTGTTCATAGCATAATTATCTTGAGAAACAACTGACATATTTCCTTGATGAATGGATATATATTCATATTCAACTTTTTAAGAAACTTAAGAGAAATGGCCACGGTATAGCCAAAAGTTATTGCCGTATACATTTATTATCATCAATGTCTAAGAATTCTCAAAAAGCAATTAGTGCGTGTTTAACCAATTATTTATGCAGGAACTCAATCTTATCACCTTTTCAAAATAGTTTCAGAATTAAGTATACATCACGAGAAAATCGCCCATATTGAAAAAGAATATTTCGAGAACAATTTATTTCTATGTATTGCAAAGTTTTCTGTTTTGATATTAAAGCAGGCGTTCCACAAGACTTAATTGTTAGCCCTATGTTATTTAACAGAAAACCCGAAAGTACTCACTTATACGAGATAACACCGCTGCGCTGTTATATCACAATATCTTATTAAGTGTTATCTTGATCATTCAAGAAGTCACACATAAATTTTTGAATTGGTACTGTCATAAAATGACGTATCGTAAACAATACATTATAAATGCTAACTTGACAAAAATTATCGATAATGTAGCTACTGATAAATTTTATGTACCTTGTATGGCCTGAATTGTGGTATAAATAATGTTGACGTGCCTCGTAGAGATAGCCCGAATCCGAATTCCGTCGTCTGGTATCTTAAGTACATTTGATTGTTTTTTTGTTTGCTTATTTTTATTTATATAAAAAATGTGGAGTTTTACTTTAAAAGTTATCCCCAAAAACTCCGTTACAGTAACTACTAGAATTACTAAAAAGCAATCTTAAAACATACAAATTTATTAGAATTGAGCCCTTTGTTGTCTCAATATTTCTAATTACAAGATTATTTCTGCTTTTAAATATTTTATCGGGTATAGTGCTTTTAATGGTGATTTACTACTCCCTATAAATTGGAACAATCCTACACGTGTCCGGACCTTGATTCTAAAATCAATTACTTAGCGAAAATAGGTATATCTGTTCTCTTTACGGCACACGCACCTGTCAAGGGCGCTAAAGTATAGGGATTACCAGCACCATGACTTAATGATAACAGAGGATTTTTTACACAGCTGGGAGTTAAGAACGTAGATTTGTAACAGAATAAAGAAAATCTTCCATTAAATGTTAGTTCTCAACTTTGTAATTGTAGGATAAAAAGGAACATCAATCACGTATTGGTCAGAAAGTGCTCAGAAGTGGCCCATAGAATATTTTCACGACATTATTAGAGCTGAAATAAGAAATCTAAAGTTTTCAGCTATGATTTATTGTTGACATAGAAATATTATTTTCAAAGTTAGCTTGATGACTCAACCAAGAAAATTGAGCTTTGGAGTTGTTCACCAACTAAAACAGAAACACTGATAAGAGTTAAAAGAAACATGCCCAAAGCTGAAACCGTAAGAAATATTCCATCATGATTAATACCCCGTCTAGAATGCTACAATATTTTCCCAACTGCTATTTGTTTTTTTTTTGTTATCTTAAAATTATTATCGGTGTGCCTTATTATTCTTATTTAATAAATTTATTGAAACACTGACTGTGCTTTAAAGCTTTGAAGGCCTAAGACAGTGATTGATTTACATTAAAAACAAATTCAGCAAAATCAAAAATACTATTGCGGTTAAACATGCAAGAATTTTTTTATTTCCACTAATTTTTTTGTTAACAATATTTTTAGTAATAAAAATAGAAATATAATCTACCATAATCGTAGCAACTAAATTCCCAATATAAGCCAATGTAAACCCTAAAATATCCAGTTAAAAATAAATGTTTCATTAAATCTGATTAAATATTCTTATTCGTTTTTCGATCGATTAAGTGAAGGACGTTGAACTAAATTTTAACAGAAGCGTGTTTTACTGGAATGTACAACAAATAAAACTAATGCTGTAATTAAGTTTGCTTGTATGTACAGTCTGCAATTTTTTTTTCTTTAATATCTTTAGAAGAGAATTAGGTAAAACAAAAAACTTGACTAATGTGCATAGAACAAATAAAACATAAACAAGAAAACTGACCTAATGCGCTGATTCTTTACAGTCTCATTTACAAATTCTTTGGGATATCTTCTGTTCCACCAAAAGTTGAAAACATAAAGGCATAGTAACAGAAAAGTAACAATTGTTTTGAAGCTCATTACTGTAACTGTTGGATTATTGACCCTAAAGCACCTACTATTTTTCTACAAACCACTAGGAGAAAAGTACCACGGTGCAGAGGTGGTCGCGGCTTGCATAGTCATTACATCAGTAATCTTCCCATATTTATTTGCCATTAAAGAATAAATAAAAAATATCTAGTGCCCGAAGTTTAATTGTTTTTGGTCAAAAACAAAATTATAATTAGGAATCAAGAGGTTGAAGTTTGCTGAAACTGAAGACTATTGAAAAGATTAACCTTTTTTCATCACATCCGACGGCTTGTTTCCGAGATACAAAATCTCATGCACAAGAAAACTTGACTCATGCTTCTGCTTTTCTTACTTTTGAACTAGTAACTTGTCTTACTCAAAATAATACTAAATAACGTTGCAAACTCTCAAAGGTTAGGAAACACATGTGAATGGGATCTTTTGAGTCAAGCATCTTCTCACCGAAAATGCTCCTTCCTTAGAGATTTTCATTTGCACTTGTCAACACCTCTGTTCTTGTACGAACACGCTTCAGTTGCTGAAAGCTAGCATACTTTTTTTGGTTTGTTTTTGTCTTGCTAATATTTTCTTGAGATCTTTGATTCTTAGCTACACGGTCGGTTTTAAAACTTAGTGCACCTTGAGGCAAAATTAGATTTTTGGGAAAATCTGTAAATTGGTTTTTGCGTCTCTGGGGTATTTTCTTTACTAGCTTAATATCTGGTTTTTCAGTGTTTCGAATTTTGATTTTCAACAGCTGTAGAATGTTGAACTGTGGAAAATACCAACAAGATTCAGAATTCAGAAAAGGTACTTAAAGTTGCATTTACTATTATAGTTCTTATCTTTTGACTGCTTTAATCATATGCCTCAAGTGAAACCGGGGATATGTATGTGATTGCTCAATTTTTTAGGTATGTACAAATAGCAGCTTCATGAAAAAGAGAATTAGAAAATGCCATCCTAGATAAACACGCTGAATTGGGTAGTATTACCTTAAACTAGCATTAGTGATGCTGTAAACGAAGATAAACAAGTTGTATTGCACTAAACATCAGAGGTATGATAATCTGTAATCATAAGAAGTCTATGTATGAACATAGAAATTTTTAGTAATGCGTATACATAAAGCGTTAATTGTTTAACCACGATGTTTGTGGTCTTTCATGAATACAATTATAAATATTTTGCAGCCCCCTGCAAAAGGTTTTACCGCGTTCACGGTTGCTATATTACTTCCCCAGAGTTTGTTATATGTAGAATTATTTGAATGAATATTTAAATGATTTAAAAAGAGTTACAGTTTAATTTCTAATCGTAAAGTAAATAACTGAAGTTAAGCATTTAAACGTGATTAATAATAGAAGCGGAGAAGCTGAAACTCAGTTAAATTACATTAATATTAGATGCTATTTATTGACAGAATACAATTCAATTTAAATTACTTATCTTTGTAACTAGGTTGGAATTAAGCATTTATATCCAGCGCGCTTTATTTCAAATATTTACATAGTACAGTTTTTAAACTTAAAATTGTATAGTAGATTACGACCTTAATATAGAAGTTCCCAGGGTTCAGTACTGGGTCCACTAATATACCTACTTTTTGTGAATGATTTGCCGGAGTACTTAGAAAATTGCATAATTATAATGTTTGTTGATGGTACGTCAGTAGCGATCTTGGCACGAGACCCTGAGGAACTAAAAATTACAGTTAAAGATGTTCCTCGTCAATTTATGACTGTTTCACGAAAAACAATCAAATATACTTGTTGTTTTTTTGTGGCTGAGGCTCTAGGTCTTAGTTCCCTTGAACCTCGTAGCTTCAACTTCTGATTATTTCCCCGCCAACTAGAATTTAACGGAACCAGAAGTTTTCTAACCCTGGTAAGTATTTTTAACGTAAAATTCATCGTAGTCACATGAGGCCCACTGCTTTACATTCCTTCCGGAAGGTGGCGTTTTTTTAGATTTTTTCCGCATGAAGAGTCTCAGGACCTCGACCAGAAAATCAAATGTATTTATTTTTGTAAGAAAGGAATGAAAAATAATTTACTTTTTGCGTCAAGAGTATTTCATTGACTACTGTTGAATCAATTAAATTTATAGGAATTATGATAGATCAGCACATAATAGTTGGGATGTCCAAATTGATTATCAACCAAAAAATTAAATGCAGCTTATTCTATGTATACTACAAATGAAATCAGTAATAGACCAAAGTTTATTTACTTCGTCTTACTTGTATTTCATTGTCATTTATCATACAATGCATTTCTCTGAGAAAGCAGTGCTGCTGCTAAAAGAATATCTTTGTAGCAAAAGAGAGTAACGCACAATTTTGGCTGTAATAGTAAAGAGGTTTGTAAGCCAACACTAGAATTTTTCATTGAGAAATGTTGACAATATTGTTATTTGTTTATATTTAAAATCAGAGGCTAGATTGTCATTCGAATAAGGTAAATATCTGCATTTCGTGGAGTTACTTTTTGTTGTTTGTTTATTATTTGGAATAAAAATTTATTTTTTGTGTTTATTACTTCAATATTAATTGTAATCAAACTGATTTGCACACAAAAACCAATTTACTGCATTTTAACCCTATTTTGACAGATGACATTCGTTTGACAGAAGATTTTCTAGTGAGAAATGTGTAACTAGAAATAGTGACACCAACATAAATACGTTTGAGGTATAACAATGCATGCAACTAAAACCCTAAACATTTGAAATAAATTGGAATTATAGAAATAAGATAAGGTATATATAACAAACTATGGAAATAGTAATAGTACGCTGTCATGCTTGCGCCTCGTGCTTCAAATTTCGGTATCACATCTAAAAAATTACAGCGTCCGTGTATCGAACAAGATTTCTTGTAATCGTTTATACCAAATCAGAAAAAAACATTAATTTACCGTAGATTTTGAGGTTAACTTTGACAGATGTCAAATTAGGCACATGAACAAACAAACTTAAGTTCCGAATGACCAAGGCCATAAATATGGACTTATAGCTTTTCTATTTCTAAACAGATTTTAATGGAATTTGGAAAGTACTTTGCAGAAATGACATAAGCTTTCTTATTTTATATGGAACATCCGGTGTATTTTTACTTGTTTGGACCCTACATAAATTCTGAATTCAGTACACTAGTTTTCATTTGTTTTTTATCATTCTCTTGTTTCAGGTAATGTGATTTCTAAGTCCCATATTTGCTGATAATCATTCTTAAGAACTCCTGCCTAATAAAAATCAATAAAGAGTACCTAGACCTGATATCAGTTAAATCAGTAGAAAATCCATTATTCAATGACCTACGTACTTAAGATTATGAGCCTTAGAAAGTTTGTATCGTCGTCACGTACTTATAACACAAATTTAATTTGAATTTTGATTTTCCTACAGTTACTTGATTAATTCTAAACAGTTTGGGCAGACCGTACCTGTGGATACTTAGTTATACTGCTTTACAAAAAGAGCTTGAGACTGTAGCTCCATTATTTATTATTGCACCCCCAAAAGTGTTGATTAATATTTGTTAGAGTGATGACGTCATCAACAATTTTTTTAATGACACCTTATATATTTTTTTGCATGTAAAGTTTTTGAAATAAACGCAAAAAAGGCAAATATGACATAATAGACCCAAGACTGAAATTGGTGAACGGAAAAATAATTGTAAAGTAATAAATTTACATAAAAATAATAGTGGGAGGTACTCAATAGGCATAACTTTTCTTTATGTACCTAACTTTTATAGCAATTTACAAAATCTAATGCAAATCCACCACTAATCGTGTCTAACTTTTAAGGTACAGTAGTTTGCAAACTATGATTAACTGTACGATAAATAATTATGTAAGTTTTGTTACTTTATATTAATTTTCTTGTTCAGCAGTCTCAATCTATAGCCTACTGCGTCATATTTGCTTTTTTGCGTTTATCTGGAAAAGTTTATAATGTGGCCCTATTAAATGTTACACATTTGAAAAAAGAAAGAAGATCTTTATCATTTATAATATGTTTTTGGTTTTTATAAATAATTTTGTTTTGTTTAACAGTAGAATAACGTTATTATCTCGGTTAATTTCGTTCTTGATTTTTAATTTTTACTAGCAGCTCGATTGTGCGAACTAATAAAAATCAACCATGTTCACAGAACTGAATTTGTTCACTTTTTTTTAATTCGTGCAATTATATGATATTTAAAAATTTTATTTAAAAAAACAATATAAACTACAACTTAACAAAATAAGTAGTTAATTTTGATTAGATTTTCTTCTCTTCTATGCCTTTTTTTAATGCTATCTCTCTTGTAATTTTTGTAATACCAGTAGTAGTGTGGTTCACAAGTTCCATTTTGGCTATTTTTTGCCTGACTTCACCAAAAATTATGATCTAGGTGTCATTCGATTCGAAATGGCATTTAGAAACCTTTCTAACATTTCGAAGCTCGCGCAAAAAAATTGCAAAAGTTATATACAAATTCGTAAAAAAAGGGGGGGGTTTCGTTTTTTGCAAATATCTCGAAGAATATTGCAAATATCCGAAAACAAAAAAAAGATTCTTAAAGAGCAGAAAATTTCCTACAAAACAATCTTAACTCCCGGAATTGTACCACCAATATTTATAATTTTAATTTAGAGGTGAAAATAGGGCTAAAAACGCGTTATATGGCTGCCGCGCACGCCGCTTAGTTTGCTCTCTTTAACAAAAAAAAATTTTTTTACCTATTAAATATAAATATTCAGAAATAAAAAAATTCAGGTATCATTGAGATACATGAATGAACAATAATCCATCGGCAAAAATTTTTTCCCACAATTTGTTTATTAGTTATGCTTTTGTTAACTAAAGAAATTTTACCAATTTTTGATTGTTTATAAAAAAAGTGGAGATTGACAATTTTTTAATTTTCCCAACGGGGATCTGTTCTGCAGAGAATAAGTTTAAAAAGTGAAAAAAATCTCAGGTTTTTAGTTTAAAAAATATCATGGTTTTTATGTAAATTTTCAATTGATAAAATTTCTTTAGTTAACAAAAGCATAACTAATAAACAAATTGTGGGAAAAGTTTTTTTCCGATGGATTATTGTTCATTCATGTATCCCAATAATACCTGAATTTTATTATTCCTTAATATTTATATTTAATAGGTAAAAAAAATTTTTTTTGTTAAAGAGAGCAAACTAAGCGGCGCGTGTGGCGGCCAGATCACGCGTTTTTAGCCCTATTTTCACCTCTAAATTAAAATTATAAATATTGGTAGTACAATTCCGGGAGTTAGGACTCTTTTGTAGGAAATTTCCTGCTCCTTAAGGATCTTTTTTTTGATTTCGGATATTTGCAATATTCTCTGAGATATTTGCAAAAAACGAAACCCCTTTTTTTACGAATTTGTTTATAACTTTTGCAATTTTTTTGCGCCGCAATTCGAAATGTTCGGAAAGGTTTCTAAGTCCTTTGCTTATGGAATGGACCCCGATCATAATTTTTGGTGAAGTCAGGCAAAAAATAGCCAAAATGGAACCTGTGAACCACACTATAGATCTCACAGTTTGAAGAGTTTTGTTCAATTCATGATATAGCAGTGCTTTTAAAAGCTAGACATTTTTTTTAACTTACATTTGTCAGAAATTTCTTCAATGTTATCTTCATCATCAGAATTTATTTCTTTCTTATCTTCATTTCGTTTCTCGGTATCTTTCTTTAAATAATTAGAATTTGGTTCTATATAGTTCTACTCTTCCGTATTGTTTTGCTATTAAGTGACACTAACTTTTTTTTCTAGACTATTTAAGATCTCACCGTCTCCTTAACAAATAAAACACTTTTCTCGTCATTTTTAGGCTGAAAAACTACAGCTGAAAAAATGAAATATGCTGTACTTCAAACCGACAATTTTGCTTACATATACATTATGAAATTTGACATAGGGTCATTACGCCATGTTAGCATCTTACGGAAGAGGTAATCTTATTTACATGTTAATATTTAGTGACATGCAATGTACCCGTGTCTTTTTTTCGGTTCACTTTATCGAATATGCCACAGTTCATTCTACAGAACCTATAATGTTAAAATTTTTGTGTTCACTTTACTGGATTGTTTATTTTAAGTTGTCTCTACTCTACAAAGCGACTACTGAATTAGGTTTTGAAAATCATCAATTTTCTTAGAACCCCTTGTCCTAGGCATCAATATAAAACAAAATCATATTGTATTGCAAAAACTAACTTGCTTGCACCACGTTTCTGTTAATCGTTATCGCGGAAACCAATTTATGTCGACCCCGCTAAGTGTTCAACATCAGTACGGGTACCGACAACCACATTATTTATCTGAACCACTGGCTGACTCGCTTAAGCTACTATTAGTATGTGTTAGATACTCAATTTTTTTTTAACTTCCTGACGAACACAATTTACTAAAGAGAAACTCAAA
>VTPC01007235.1:0-48928 GCA_011009095.1 Ignelater luminosus
TTTTTTGCGTTTCTTTTGTAATCCTGTAACTTAATAACATAATTATGAGAATGAATTCCAATATAATTAACTGGAAAAAATAGCACAAGGGAAATATTTATTTGAAACTATTCTTTTCTGGACTAAAATCGTGTAATAGTCGTTTCTGAATTCTTAAATAAATTATTATCAGGTAAAACTTGAAAATTAATTTATGGAGTCTAAAGAATAATTCACAATTAAAATTCAGACTTTGCAATCATAACTTCATTACCTGTTTACTGTGTACGTTTACTAAATCACTAAATTTTACCTTTGATATAGTCTTCCTACCCAACACTGACTAAAACTTGAGTGTTTTTACATATGAATCCATAAGATTACGCAGGATAAACATATGATGGGTAGAGGAAGACTCAAGTAGCTTTTTGGTTGCCATCAGCTTGTGGTAATTGTCTTATCATCTTAACAGTTTGTTTCTAATACCACAACATTAGAACCTATGAAGCATGGTCATCACAACGACATAAATAAAATTCAAAAATTTGATTTAAAAATGCACATGAATTTATCATATTTCCTAAAGGTTCTGAAGCTTGATAGTAGTAGCACCTAGTGGTTAAACTTGGAAGCAGAATCTATTCACGTTTTTGGTTAACTTATTTGTTTTATCGTTTGAAAAAAGCGTAGAAAAGATCTGTAGACCTTTAAATAATTTTGACTTCTTTTCATACAATGCATATCAGGATTTCTAGCTAACACACTAACTAATAGGGAGTTTGGCTAACGCTACAAAGTTTGGCTCGATTTATGGAACAAAATTCGTTTAATACTCTAATTTGGTAGCTGCAAGTTATTGCGCAACAAACTATTTTGGATTCCTATGGCAGATCCTGTTCAAACTTAAAGCTCTACGTAGATCTATCTAGTAAATAATTTAAGTACATTTTGTCAATCATGTTTGGCCAAAATGTTTTGTTTTTTATTATTTATATCTTGAAAGAAACGTGGCAAGTATTATTTAATTATCAGTTACAGCGAAGTCATGTTAATATAATTTAAATTGGTAAGAGTATATAAGAAAGAATTCGTATATTCTATCACTGATAACGAAAGAGACAAGAAAGCTTTATTCTTAGCTATTATGTTATAATAAAAAGCTTTAACAGAAATTACGCCAGATTCACACCTACTTCTACGTATATGTTAAAAGCTACCTAACTTTCTTTTCATGCTTGCAGTACGCATATTCGTTTAAATGGGAGAGAAGGAGAAATCACACTATTGGTGGATTAAGAATTTAAGCCGTGTATGATATAGACAATTAGGATTTGGTGGACATAAGAATGATTTTGTAGAGGATGTTTGAGTTATGCTCTAAAAAGCAAAGATTCTTTAATTTATTTTCATTATGCTATCGAAGACGAGAATCTCGCGTCCCGAAGACTATTCAGGATGTCAGACACCCGAGGTTAGGGATAAGCATCCCGCTTAGTAACAGAATTAAGTTTTAAACCATCGAAGCGTAGTTGGTTTTCCCCATTTGGCTTCTTGACCAACAGGATAGGACCACTGCATAAAGAAGTGTTCGGTTGGACGACCCCCAATTACAACATACGGCCCCATTCAGCATTTATCAGCTTCTGGATTGCAGGCTTTATAGGCAAGGCGTCTCCTGTGTCAATCCGGTGTTGCACCAGGTGGGGTTTTCCTAGATTCTGTAACTCACAACCTAACCTCCTCTAATCGAGCCCGTTGCTCGGCAGTTAATGTAGAGGAATCATTGTTGACATTAATTGAAGCAGCTTGACAAGACTTGTAACTCCAAGGAGACTTAGAGAAATTTAACGCAATTGAGAACGTTTTGCAGAAATCCACTCCCAGTATAACTGCATGCTAAATGGTCGGAATCATCCAGAACGTAATTTTCTGCGTGACCTCTTTAAAAGTCACCGGCAATTTGATTACACCCATTATACTTATACTCCGTCAGCGGTAGTAACTTAACAGTCGGTTGCGGTTTGATGTTTAGCACCCAGTCGTTTTAAAAGGGGTATCCCGAATGATGGAAATTTTAGATCCGGAATCAACCAAAGCTTTGACCCCATGACCCTGAAGTAGAATTTCTATGTAAGGACGCTTACTAGAACAAGAGACGGACATTAGGAAGAACACTTGAGAGAACTTGCATGAGGTTCTTACAAATTGGAGCCAATCGGTCCAATCTGAGGCAGGCTGTCTTTCTCCACTACTTGACGAGGCTCGAGAGTCGCATGCTTAGATGGATTACATCTTGGGCAGGTTCGGACGATACAATTCTTCCTTCCACACTTGAAGCAGAAGCGAGTCTGAGGGTGCCGACAAACATCAAAAGTATGTCCGGCCTCTTGACAATTCCAACACTTGAAACCAGTCCCGCGGCTAACAGCAGCAACCTATTTCACTCGTTGCCCAGACGAGCTAGGTTTGTACAAAAGTTCCGGCTCTAACACCTCCAACACGCAGAGGGAGGGTGGAATTTAGATTTCAAGATCTTCTCTTGCTCGATGAGACAGCACGCAGTCTTCAGTTTTTCTAATTTGTGAAAGTGTAAGAATAGTATTTTTTCAGAGAAATAGGGCAACAAATTGCGTTAAATTTTCTGGACCTTAAGCGCCTCTATAGGCGGACTCGACAACCGATTGAAAAGATTTTCCATGGCTGCAATGAAGATGACTATCTTCTCGTCCTTCTTTTAGGTTCTGGCCTTGATCTCCCACAAGGATGTATCGTAGTCGGGTGGCAAGACATCGACCTTAAGTTTTTCAGCCAAGTGGTTCCAGCACTATACCGAATTACGAACCGACCTAAACCAGATGAAGGCCTGTCTCAAAAAAGGCCCAACGCAGAAAGGAACAGCTGCTGCTTGGAAATACCTCGTGCTACTTATGGTTCCGCCACTCGTTATAAGAATCTGACTAGAGTGCATGACACGTTCCATCTTACAACAGGGATGAGAGTACCTACGGTTCCTCTATGAAAATTTTCCTGCCTAACAGGAACTGATTCATTTTCAACAGCCTCCAACCGTTGCTCCCAAGGGGAGTATTTGGCAGTAAAAGTTCCCTGATCTTTCACGAATTCTAATAAAATGTGACCATCCTCGTTGGTCACGTAGGTAGCATTTTCCCCTTTAGCAATTCTCAGAGAACTGAAAGTAGTTAGCTGCGACGAATGTGATAGCGGTTCTGCAAAAGACGCCGGCCACTAGGACGTAGGGACGTTTCTGAAACAACATTTTCCCCCAAAGACCTACAAAATTGGTTCGACCTCGACACATGATTCGTAGTCAGCATGTCCAACAACGAGAATGGTTGGAGGAAATTCGATGACTCAGAAGATCTGAACATCTCCTCGTCTCGAAAAACTTACTTCTTGCAAGTCTCTATCTCCTCCCGCAGGTCCTACCTGTAATCTACCTAACCGATGTCTAAGGTGACACAGAATTTGTACACCTTTACGTCTCCCGTAAATCCACTCAACCTTTATTCTAATTCCTGAACCTTGCACCTACATTCACGCAATCCCTCCAGGGCATTCATTGCAGAACTTCCCTTCTGCAAAATTCCTGATTCTCGTTTACTCACTTTTAACGTCAAGCTCTGATGATACAAGAGAATACGTCTTTAATGTTTTGACTCTTACTACTTATAGACTAAGTTTCAAAAATCGGTGAGGTACACTTCGTGCATCTCCCTTGTTAGTTTATTATTATATAAGGTTAGGACGAATTCTATGAATAAATTTGCTAAAAACAATTTACTTTTGACGATTTGCTATTGTTAAAACAAAACCGATTTTTCCCGAGACAGTTTAAATTAATAAAAATTAGCTAACAGCCCTTGCATTATATACAAGTAAAAACAAAAAAATGCCATTCAAGTTAGATTGAGTCTTTGTAGCAAACTATTCTCTCCAGCAATTTCACGCAATCGATTTCGTATACATAGCGTACTCCATCTTATAAATGCAACGTGTCACATGCATGTATAGCTGTATAGTTTGCAAAGTATCCAGAGCGATCATGTTATACCTAATTTGTAAAAGTTTGTTCCATGCTTACATAATTATTCCTGAAATTAAATATCTTTCCAATAGTTAAGTCTAAACGCGAACATCAAAATCCTGCACTAACCTTCAAGCTCTATTTTTCTATTTTAAAAATGTAACTAAAAGCGTGTTCAAGTGGAAACCAAAGTTCACGTAATATCTGTGACATTTATTCTACTTTGGAAGTTTATTCAAATGCCCTCTGATATATGTTTGTAGTGTACATGCGAAAATTAAACCGTGATTTATATTATCATTCATTCTTGAATTTCGCTTCTCCGCAATACTCCTAAGATAAATATAACTTTGGATGTTTATCGAAGTTGTTATACTATGAAAAATCCAGACATTAATTTCCGCGTATTTAGGTTAAAAATACTTTTCAGGTCCGCTGGGTTTAACATTGTTATCGATTCCAGCAAAAGGATTATTAAGGTTTGTTTTCTGCTCATTGGAATTGAGCTAATCTTTTTCTGTCATTAGTTGTCTGTCTTAATCCGTCTTAACAGTAAGCTCCTCCGTTTGAGATATCGTTCTTTGCTAAGAAAATTAAGTTTGTACGTACCAATTTCGATCTCTGTATTATTAAAAGAATTGAAATGGAAAAAGACCTATTTAAACAGCAAACCTCTTCAATAAATAAATAACATCTAACTGCATCATTAAGTATTCTTGCCGACTTTTACCTAACTCAATAAACGACATCCTAATGTTAATTTAATTGAGGTTTCAACACACCCTAACACAACCCAAGGGTACCATACGCGGTATAATGTTTTGGGAAATTATTCAGTATTACATAACTAACATTGTTTTAGGGGGTTTATTGTTGTTTTATAACCAAAACTTTTCTATTATCATATTTCTTCATTTTTCCTTATTTTCTTTTCAAATAAAAAGTACATAAAAAATAACAATAAAATCAAAATCAAATCCAAGTGCAGATCAAAGATATCTCCGTAGAGCACGAAAACAATTTTCATTTTTTCCCTCCAATTGTTGCTGAAAAACTGGCCCGTAAAGGTATAGTTTATGGGGTCTGCAGTGTATCAGTGCCGTAAGGCCGTGAATTGTCTTCTTTACGGGTGATTTGGGCGACGTTTACCTGTAATAAGGTGGTAGATAGAGGCCTCAGATGTCGTCTGGAGTCTGCTCGCCGCCAAACCGTGCCATCAAAGCAGAAACGTGACTGGAATTCTGCCAAACTAATGGGAAGTAAAATTCGTTGCTGAACTTTGTAAAATATTTTTACTTTGTTGTAGTATTACGTTACCGAATGCGCTGGATTCGATATGCAACGAAAGGAATATTTAAAAAATTTGCATCTTGTCGCTTTTCCTAGTTTTCAATTTTCTTTTTTCTTAAACTAACAAACTTGGAAAATATTGCATCCGATTACGGCTAATTAATCAAAACTTTCTGAAACTTTTTTCTTTAGAGCATCCTTGCCCAATTAAGCAGCTGCTGACTTGCGTCTTTTATTAACAAAACCCAAATTAAAACTCTTAAACGCAGAGAGAGCTCGCAGAGGATGTAAAAATTTATTTTACTGTCCTCTTGTGTGTGCCCCAATGAAAAATTTAAAAAATAATTTTTAAGAAATTCCATTCAGAAAGTCGACAATAGCGTACAATTTCCAGGGAATGCCGCGATTTTCCAGCCATATTTTTTTGCATTCCTAAAACAATAAGGCAAAGAATAAAGGAGATAAAGAATGGTTATTTTGAAATCCCGTACTTTAAAAATCCCGTTGGATCTCTTAACAACAGGCGAGTCCTGCTGCGTATGCAGAGTGTGACCCTGCGGGACGCTAGGCCGTTAACTCCCTTTTCTTTTCAGTAATATTTCTCTATTCCGCGGAAGGATATTACACCCAAGACTAATAAAAGAAAATTGTCATATAACTTCAAGAATAACTCGTTTAAAGGACCCCCTTACTTTCTAGTTTAGAGATACATTGTAGAATTATACTACTCCTATAAAAAATGAAGCCATTACAAGTTTCATTTAAGAAAAGAAAATCTTGGCAATTCAATTGATTTAAATTCGGTTTTAAATCAAATCCTAACAAATCTTCGTATTGTGGTTATTTTTTGCTGTTTAATGCGTCTAGACTTGGTTGCAAGCCAACTTAAATCTTCCTGACATTCGAGATTAACTTCTAGAATGTAATGGATTTATACAAAAAAGGCCATAAATTTATGTAAAATAAAAATAAGTAATCTAAATTCCAATGATAACAATTAATTTCGGTAACTAATAGGTACATATAATCATAATTCTGAAAATGCACAACTAACTAGGATGTTTATTGTGTCATCAAGGCTATTTGGTACAGATCTCACGTAGCTTGTAACTAAGTATTGTGCCTGCAATGAATGCAGTTGTTTAGGGTTGGAATACAGATAAAAATAGGGTTGAATTGGATTCTGGAGCTTAGGGGCGCATCGTAGAGGATCGAAGTCTGAAACTATTTATTTTTAGGTATTCCCACCATAAATTATTCAAATGGAAAAAATCCCGTTGCCAGCTAGTCAAATTAGAATAAAACATGTTACATGCGCGAGTGTTAGATTTATGTTCATACAAAAACATTCCCAATAATATTATATGCAACCTCTGCCAGCATATAGCTTGTTATTTTTATGATAGCTAGCACAAAATCTCGTAACGAAATTCTGCTGCAAATTTATGTCATTGCTGGTATATTACCAGTGAGCGTTTTTCACAGAAAGCGCTCGTGATTGCACGATTGTGCTATCAATGTAACTTCGTGGTTTCAAATGAAGCTGTGCTTTGGTCTTAACTGATTGCACGACCACTCGAAATCCCCTCAAGCTAGTCAAATGCAAGCGTTCACGTGAATTCCTGAATAACTTCTGAAACGATACATTATCCCATTTTCGTTAATTGCGACAAACGACATTCTCTTTGTAATTAATTTTTTGACGTACTTCTCGTGCGTTGTAATTTTGTAGTTTTTAAGTTACGTAGTTCCATGCGTTCAAATTCAAAGGCTTTCTTAATTTTATTTATATTATAACAATCTGAGCGCCTCAAGATCTACACTATATAATGTAAACGCCTTCAATTATTATTTTGTTTTTTTATAAATTGGTCTTATAATTTATTCTTAATGCGGACGTTTACACCATCGATGGTGCTGTTAAACTTATTCGTGTTACATCTGATGCCAAAATCCTTGGATTTATGAATTACTCTAGTTAACTAGGACTTGCAAGGTCCTAGGCCGGCAAGCTCAGTAGTTGACCTTGACCTAGAACACAGCGCCAGTTCCCGAACGACCAACCAAACACATGCAGAAAATACCCCAAAAATATAAAAGTGCAAGCAGCAATACAACACCAAAAATTCCTTTATAAAAGACAACTATAATGAATTAATTACTATACAGCAACCCAAAGAAATTTCCTTATTATTAACAACAATTGAATAGGTGTACAGATTTAGCTCTGTAACAAATATAAATATAACAACTAAAAACAAGTGACAAACAATTTTAATGCCGCATCCGGTACATGAACGGGTTTTCAATTTAAAGTTTTAATTAAGATAGAGAAAAAAAATTTATTATAAAAGATTTTTGCCAAGATAAAAAAATTTCCAACAATACGTTCAGAACAAATTCCTAGAATAATTTTTAGTAATTCTTAGAAAAAGAACAAAATTGACAAAAGTGATAAGCGTAAAGCGAAGTAAAATAAAATTATCAGACTAGCAAGCAAAACTCAACAAACATAAATTTTTATCAAAAAAATTGCACTCGTATAAATAAGCGATGATAAGAAACTAGACGTTTAGAAACTTCTTGTACAATCGAATTTCCAAAAATAGGAAAGCTTTACTCTGAAGCTCAAAAATACTTTATGAGACCGAGGCGTTAATAAAAAACCCTCGATGGTTTAAGGTTCCTGAACCACAGTGGTAGCGCTGTCGAAACCCTCTTGATCGCCAAACTATTATCTTCCGGAAGCTAGTACCAACAATTTTTCCATTACCCGGAATGAGCTACAAGATTACCAAGATGGTGAAGAAAAACAATCCTGACACAAGCAACCCACTTCCCCCACTCGCTGAGACTCGATGCACAAAAAACTTAATTATACATCACCAGTTTTAAGCAACGGTCTCCTGCTCACCACGTCTCTCTAACTTAATCGCGGCAACCCACCTCCTCCACCTAGCTCGACCGGTCGGCACCCCCGCTTGTGGACCGAGAAATCGAACCTGTTCCGCAAGAGACTAATAATTTAACCAAGAAGGTGTTACGGATAAAACTGGAATTAGTGACCCATCGGTAGTGTAACCATATATCAAATCGATATGCCACCTGTAATGTTAGCCTCTATACAGTCGAAGACGGGTCGTGATCTAAGAGAGCTTAGAGCAAGCGATTAACGATAATAATACGGTAATCTTAGGGATTTCGGCATTGAGAGGGCACCAACTGTGGTAGAGGGACGGTGTCCTAGTTTTAAATAGAAGACCCCACAGCTGATTTTTGTGTTTAAGTCAGTAGGCTAGATGTTAGCCAGGGTCGAGCAACAGGTTCGAATGATACACAAATAAATGAAATGGAGATTGTACTGCACAATATTAACGGGCCTTTCACCACTGTCAAACTGTTCGTCGGGTTTTTCACTAGTATGAAACGATGTTCTCAAGCCCTTCACCAATGTGAAGCGATGATTAAGTATTCTTTATAGTGGAATACTTTTATCCAGCGGTTGATTACTTGACGGTAATATGCAGATGTATTTCGCAAATAATTGCGAATGTAGGCTGACAAATAGTACATAGGTGTATACCTATGAAATGAGATTTTTTTTTCAATTTTAAACGTTTATTAACACAACATGGTTACAAATTTAATCTTCAAAATAATAGCCATCGCTAGCGACACATTTTACCCATCTCTCAGGCAATTTGTGAATGCCGCGCCAAAAAAATTGGCCGTCTTTGGCCGCAAACCAATCATCGAGCCATTTTTTGGCTTCTTCGTGAGAATTGAAGCGCTGCTCGGAAAGTGCGTGGCCCATCGATGCAAACAAATGATAATCGGAAGGCGCCAAGTCTGGTGAGTAAGCCGCATGCACCAGGGGTTCCCAATCGTACGTCTCCACCAATTCCCGGGTCGCTCTTGATCGATGTGGTGGTGCATTGTCATCAAGAAAAATTACTTTGTGACGCCGATCGGCATATTCTGGGCGTTTTCGGTGTATAGCGCTGTTCAAATCGGCCAATTGTCGTTGGTAGCGTGCACCGTCAACTGTTTCACCTGGTTTTAATAGCTCGTACCAAATCATACCATGCTGATCCCAGAAAACACACAGCATTGCCTTGCGGCCGAAGCGATTTGGTTTGGCCGTTGATTTTGGCTTGTGGCCGGGCGGACCATACGATCGTTTACGCTTGGGATTGGAGAAATACACCCGTAACGATTCGATGCAAAAAAGACTTCCTTTTGAACCGGGAGAGCAGCATTTCACAAGTGGTTTTTCGGTTCTCTTGCTGCCTTTTAGTCAGTTCATGCGGCACCCATCTTCCGACCTTTAAAATCATGCCCATGTCTTTCAAACGTTTGCAAATGGTTTTTTGGGTCACTCACAACTGCTCTGCCATCATTTCTTGCGTTTGACCATCACCTTCATTCAACAATGCTTGCAATTCGGTGTCCTCAAACTTTTTCGGTGGCCGGCCACGTTCTTCGTTCTCCACGCTAAAATCACCACTTCGGAATTTTTCAAACCACCTGAAGCACTGTGCTCTGCTTAGAGCATGTCCACCGCAAGCTTCTATAAGCATTTGATGAGCTTGAGAAGCGTTTTTCTTCAATTGATAGCAGAAAATCAACGATGTCCGCAAATCGTAGTTTGAAGGCACGAAATTCGACATTTTTAAGTGCGAAAAAAATGCGTTGTTGTATGAAACATCACAAACAATGAATTGAATATTGTTGACAGATGACAGACGAAAACAATAAGACATTTGGGACAGTTTAAAAATACTCCTAGCGACATCTGTGGTCTAATAGCTGAAAGTCTCATTTCATAGGTATACACCTGGTATAAGTCAACGATGCTTCTTCATAAGAGATTTTAAAAAAGGGTGAAGTTTATTTACCCTAATGGGAACTAGTCCAATACAAAGGGACCCCAATTGTTGGCACAAAATACACTGAACTCGCGGAACTGGTTTACACAAGATTTAATTTACAGCTACTACACAAATTTTTACAAGAATGGACATCTTTATTATATATTAAGTAACAAGATATTTTAATTGACTTTCAAAATATCTATACAGAGCGAGGCAGTACAAATCTCGTAGAAAGTTTGATAAAAATATTCAGGTATTATAAGATAAATAACGCTATGGTAGTTTTGAGAGTTCATTGTAAAATTACTTGGCAATTTCCGCCTGCTGGCAATGATTTTCGAGGTACCGTACGATAAAGACGCATCCGGAATATCCTGGGAAAATGTCTATAAATTGTTTAACGAAGACAGAATTCATTCGCGATATTTTCATCCAGGTATAACTTCACCTCAGCAGAGAATTAGTATAACACTGGACTATCTCTCGGTAGTTCGCGAAACTATTTCTATATTCTTCTAAGAGATCGGACTGGAGAAATCGTAATTTCTTCGTGTCAGAGACGCGCAGTAGTCGCGGAAGAAAGTGGTTTGTTTGCCAACAGCAAGGCTTATAAATTTTGTTATCGTGGGAAATGTATAACCCAAATATAATTACGCTGGTGTCCTCCAGAAAGCAGAAATTGTAGAGGGTAGGAACGCAACCATTTTGGCCCCGTTGGTGTAGCATCGGTGTGTATCCTACATTTTGGAAGTTCCGCAAAATTTTAATAGTGCTTGAGACTCAGTGATTTTCGTTTATAAAATTGTGTGTAAACGCCTGGATTTTGTTCTAATGTTTTTTTTGCGATTAACGTAAAATAAGTGGTTGTTCTTCGAAATTAAAGTTTTCTCAATTATTGGATCTAGCTGCCTTTCGTCGGAAAATAGAGGTCTGCACATACCTTCTGGAAGAAAGAATTCCTGTATGAGTAAGAAAAAAAACCTGTTATGTTTTATTATATGAATTTTAATGTTTAAAGACTAGGAGAACGTCGAACTTTGTGAAATATTTTATACGAAAACTTTGCTTAGACAGGATCAGTTTCGTATTGTTTTATTGAAGCATAATTTTTACAAGTAACTTTTTAACTAATTTGTAACAAGAACGTTCCCAGGTAATTTTAGCCGGTGTTTGATAAATTGTTGCAACAAAATTACTAACTTGGCAATCATTTCTTTGTTCTTAAATGTAAAGTTCAGTTGCCAATATTTAACAATTTATGGTCAAGTTTACCTTAGTGGGGTTAATTAATATTTGAATTTTGATCTTTTGTGTTTTATTTTAAAATTTTAACGTAACAGAATCATTTCGCTTTGTTTATTGTAATAATTTGTTTTTCTTGTAGTTTGTTTCTGTTTTTATTATTTTATCGACTCTGTTCTCCAAACAGAAATTAATTTACGCCTCTTATTGATATTCTTTTGTAGTGTTATTTTATTATTGTTTTTGTATTTTTGTTTGTGTGTGTTTGATTTATTTTTTTTTATTATCATTATTGTTTTAATAAATGTGAGTAAGGTCGACTTTTTGTATTTTTGTTGTTGTAAGTGGATCTCTGGTCCAAGCGAAGCAGCTTAATTTCATTATTTTGTTCTTTTGGCTATCAAAAAGCACGTAGTGTATATTCCAAATTTCAATTATAGACTAGATATCTTTGCTCAAGAGAGAAGTAAATATTGAATTGGCATTTCTCTCTTGTATCGTTTTAAAAGAAGGAAGTCTTCAGAGGATTTCCTGAGCAAAATTAAGTAAAACAAATCAAGTGCTTATACAGTGTTTATTTTGTGAATTGAGTCTCATTGGTGAAACGTCAGAGCGACTTTTAATAGAGCTTCCACGAGGTAAGTTACACACAGGGTGAGATTTCGTAAGAGGCCTATATACAGGGTGTCGGATTCACGAGTAGTCGCGTGACCGACCATCAGAACCCTTCGATCTACGACTGCTGGCGCCCTCTTTTACGACCATCTATTAGTTTAATAAGAGTTTTGGAAAACGGTGAGCTTCTCTTTGTGAGAGATTAGCCAAGTTTATTTGAGAATCCACCCCATCTGCGGCATGAGCTACGGGATTTAACATCTACCATTGGTCTGGACGGGACTTGTGCATACCTTTGAGCACTGGCCCGTTACAAAAGGTAACTTCTAATCGCCCAAGAGGGTGGAACTAACAGATGATTTGTTGATCAACATATCGGCTTAGCGGAAAATCGATAAAATAATGCAAGAAGGGTGTGATTTAGCGAGAAATTTGGACGTTGCACTCGGCAATTGTAGCTATATAAATCTTGTCTATTCTAGACAAGGTGACAGATTTATAGTTTTAATGGTAATAAAACCAAACGGTAAAAGTATAGAATGCTTTGAATCGCAAAACTGAAATCTGAAGAATATAAATTCAAAATTAATTTCATTTTATATGAAACCCTAATACATTTCTAATTTATATTAAGAAAACATTTTATTAAAGGAATTCTCGAGAAACTTAACGTTCCCAAGCTATAAATTTAGACACTAAAGACATTAAACCAAAGGGCTTTTATGTTATAGAAAGACAAACTTAATTTCTAAAAAAGAATAACATATTTACAAAAGGAAAAGATTGAAAATAATAAAGTGATATATCGTTATCGCGAAAAGTTCGCAAATTACTGTATTTTCCTAATAAAGGTCCTAACTCCATGGAACAGTAAAATTCCAACCGTAACAATCTTTTCGAATGATTTTCCTTTTTCCTTTACCTTACCCTTACCTCCGATGACGTCAACATTTTTTTCTTTAATGGCAACTCACCTTTTTTTTGCAGATTCTGCGTATGAAAATGTAGGAAATTCATTCCAACAGTTTGCAATGAAATCGTTAACAGAATATCGAGAAATATCACTGTATTTAATTGAATTAAATATTTTAACATAGAATTTTGTTTAAAAGAAATAAAACCGGCCTGTGTTTGAAAAGTTGCCTGTAAAGCTACTAATAAATGTTGAAGGTAAGATATTATTTGAATTGCTGTGGAAAGCTCTGGTCAATGTTAATTGGACACTAGGCAACAATGGAACATCTGAATTATTCATGTCGACTGTTTTGACTAAATTTGAAGGCCAAATCCTACTGCGTTACCATGAATCTTTGAATTACAACAAGTGTGACTTATTAAAAAGTTGAAATGTAAAAAATAGCTTTGTTTTGCTAAAATACCTAAGCCAGTTAATCCGCAGGTGTCAAGACAACTTTAATATAGATCAAAGATATCAACTCTACGATACTGTCAGGATCCTGTTTTAAAAAGTGTTTATTTATCAAAATATTTTTTAAATAAAGAATTTTTGGCAGAAATTGATGTTTGTAAAACTGTTTGTTCTAGTGAATATGTAAATTTTCTGAAGGTTACTACCTCAATATCAATATATGAAGTTTCTTGACAGTTACTGGCGGTAATCCTGATGATTACTTAGAAATTACTATTAAGCATCTAGTAATTCCCGATTATTAGATCAGCAACTAACATTAGAAGGACTTTTCCCCCAAAAGTCCTAAAGTGTTCACCACTTTCTGCTCCTCCTAATCCCCCTAAACTTTGCAAACGCAGATTATCTGTAATTATTTTCTAACTTCGAACTAATTCGAGTAAATCATAAATAATAATATTTACAATCATGAATACTGCTTTTAAAACATTTACTTTATCTAATTGTAAGAAAAAGTTTTACAAGTTGATTCCTACCATTTAACAAACGCGCACTTACACTTTAGTTGATTCTTTATTTATATATGTATAATATTTTAAACAGTTATATACTTCAATAAAGTCGTTGTTATTCTTCTTTAAATCATCAAACCATCTTTTTTAAAGCAAATTCACATAGGTTTAAGTCAACAAATGTATTATTAATACAGTGTTGTTGAAGGTACGTGTGGAAATAGGCTCTCAACAAAAATGTTTCTTGGAGCTTTGACTTGTAGGTGGCAGATTTACAATGTCTGCATCTTCCCATGTTGATACAGTCACAATCTGAGTTCATTTAAAGATCAGCCTTCACGTATTAGTTGTAAAAGCGGTGATTGGTGTTTTGTTGCAACCAAACACTGGTAGCATGGCTTTGTGGAAAATACTTGAGACCCATATAGGGCCATATTTCCGACAAGGCACCTGAGGCACGTGCCTTAGGCGTCACAATTTTTGGGAGAACCGGCATGGTAGCAAATATAGTTCTCCAGAGACCAAGAGTGATAGACTCTCCGTGTAGAAGTCCTACGGGGACTCTCATAACTGATTAGGGGCACTTACATAATAATAGACCACCCACTGCGTTTAGCCGGCTTAAGACCAGTAGGGTCTTAGTTAAACTAGATTCATTACTATTGTAACGCAAGATTACGTTACAATACTATTGGTAGTACAAATTAGTTCGGTTTGTTTTTCAAAAGATAGCACTGGCTGTGATGAATATTTCATAGTGACAGCTGATTTCGGTTGTTTTAGAGAAGTTAGACATCTGTCAATTAAATTCAGTTTATATCGCTTTGAGTTTCATAAAAAAAAACTTGTTTTTTACTGTGTTGAATATGTCGAATTTTGTGTTAACTAAGCAGCATTTGCGGGAGGTTGTAGTTTTCTGTTTTAACTGGAAGAAAAGTGCAGGTGAAGCGCATCGAATACTTGTGGAAGTTTATGGTGACAATGCTCCAACTGATAAACCATGTAGGAAATGGTTTCGACGTTTCAAGAATGGTGATTTTAGCGTTGAAGACAAGCCTCGCTCTGGGCAGCCAAAACAAATTCGAAGACAATGAATTGAAAGCATTACTCGATGAAGATCCAACTCAAACGCAAGAGGGGCTTGCAGATACTTTGGGAGTTACTCAAAAAGCAGTTTCCGTACGAGTGAAATCAATAGGAATGATTCAAAAGCAAGGCAATTGGGTTCCTCGTGAACTGAAACCGAGAGACGTTGAAAGGCGATTTTTTTTTGCGAGTAGCTGATTGAAAAGTAAAAAAGAAAGGGTTTTTTACATCGGATAGTGACTGGAGATGAGAAATGGATATTCCACGATAACCCCAAGAAGAAAAAAATACTAAGCTATGCCCGGTCAATCGTTGCCATCGACCTTAACATCAACACCAAAACCGAATATTCATGGTTCGAAAGTCCTGCTGTGTATCTGATGGGACCAAAAGGGTGTTGTGTATTGTGAGCTGCTACAATCTGGCGAATTCATTACGGGCGATCGGTATAGGCTACAATTGATTCGTTTGAGCCGCGCATTACGAGAAAAACGGTCGGAATACGAACAAAGACATGACAAAGTTATTCTTCTGCGTGACAACGCTCGACCTCATGTCGCAAAAGTAGTAAAAACATATTTGGAAACGCTGAAGTGGGATATTTTACCGCACCCGCCGTATTCTCCGAACATTGCTCCTTCTGATTACTGGTTGTTCCGACGGATGCAGCACGATTTGGCAGGTCACCGGTTCACTTCTTTCGCAAATATCGAAAATTGGCTCGAAACTTGAATCGCCTCAAAAGACGAGACATTTTTCCCAGAGGGAATTCGAAAATTGCCTGAGAAGTGGGAAAAAGTCGTAATCAGCGATAAACAATACTTTGAATTATCTGTGCCTTCATTTTGTTTTAAAATAAATGCATTTTTGACAGCAAAATAACGGACCGAACTAATTTGTACTCCCGATATATTAATATGATGCTGTCGATAGGTCATTTTGTCTCAGGCCATTAATTACTTCAAAACTTTCTGAAAGTTTTTTTTATATTTTTATTTTGTTTGTTGTGTTTGTAACGTAACATAATGTTATCAATTATTGCTTAATAGTTTGTATGCCATGTCTGAGAATTAGTGAAAGTTTTGCTTCTTGATTGTTAGTTAAAGTGTTGTTTTTGTTATCTTGTTTGTCAGTTTCACCTAGAACTTCGAATCTCTCAGTTGTAGTAATTTGATGGCGTTGTTCTGTTAGTTCGTTTCGTCTTGCACGTTATCTTGTCTTGGTGCATTCTGCAAGGATGTTTGTTTGAGTTATCTCCAGTTTGTTTGTCTTCTTCTAGATCTTTGTCACTGGAAGGCCATGTATGTTCCCTAGGTATGTAGTTTGACTTATTGGTAGAACTTGATGGTAAGTTGTTGTTTTCTGTTTTGCTGGTATGATATGTCATCGGTAACTTAACAGTATGCGGGATGCAAGTATCAGACATGAAGCTGTGATTACTAGTAAGTTGAGAGTACTATAGTTGAGGCATCTGGTTGATTACCTGCCCGTTCAGAAACTGTTGTTGAGCAATTTATGGTTGTAAATTGTATTGGCTTTGCATTTCACTTAAATTGAGTTCATTGTGCATGCTAAATGTTCCCAGACTGTTTCCACTTGGAAGCAATGATCGCTTTCGATACACCCGCTCCGCAGCACAGCATAAGCGAGACTATGCATGTAGATATTTCAATTTTAAAATCCTGGGTACGGACTTGTTCAGTTATCATTCAAATTGTTTGACGCGTCAGAGGTCATGCACTTAACAGCGATTTTGTGTTTATCGATATTAGATGTACGAGGATCGTTTGAAAAGTCCGTGCAAAGTCAGAGAGATGGCACTACTGGCGCATATCGAGGTTATGTTTAGTTAGTAGCATCTCTTGGAAGAACACACACCAAGTTTCAGCCAGATCGGTCTATCTCTTTGTGTTTGGCATTCGTTTGAATCGAGGAAGTCGAGTGATTTTCAAAAAATGGAAGAAAAAGAATTTCGTGTGTTGATTAAACATTACTTTATGAAAGGCAAAACGCCTCAGGAGACTAAAGAGAAGCTTGATAAACATTATGGTGACTCTGCACCTTCGATTAGAACAGTTTATAAGTAGTTTCAAAATTTTCGGAGTGGCCATATGAGCACAAGTGACGCTGAACGTTCTGGACGCCCTGTTGGCAAGGAATAATCTTCATCGACTATCTGGAAAAGGGTAAAACTATTACAGGTGCATATTATTCATCGTTATTGGACCGTTTAAAAACCGAGCGGCAAGAAAAACGCCCACGATTGGCCCACAAAAAAGTCCTTTTCCATCACGACAACGCACCAGCTCACGCCTCAGCAGTTGTGGTCGCAAAATTAATGAAAATAGGGTTCTAACTCGTTTCACATCCCCCCTATTCTCCAGACGTGGCTCCCTCGGACTACTATTTGTTCCCCAATTTGAAGAAATATCTGGCGGGAAAAAGATTTTATTCAAACGAGGAGGTGATTGCAGAAACGAATGGCTATTTTTCAGACTTGGACAAATCCTATTATTCATAAGGGATCAACAAACTAGAGCAGCGTTGGACGAAGTGTATAAGCCTAAAAGGAGACTATGTTGAAAAATAAAAAAGGTTTACCCCAAACAATTAAGTAGTTTTTATTTTTGCACGGACTTTTCAAACGACCCTCGTATTGAATTAATTGTACCATAGTTCTTGGTGCTTGTAAGCGGCTTGTTTTCTTATGGAGTCTTAGCTATTCACTTTAGTTTGGAATTAGTGTTACTATAATAATTATTTCTCTTTGTTTCTGCGAATATTCTAGAATTTATTCAGAGCTTAATATCTGCATAGATTACAAACTTCTAATTAACAACAGGAATTATTTGTTGTTATTGTTAAAGGAACTATTAAATTTATTAAATTGCTACAGAGAACTGTAAATTTTAACAAATTCACCAGTAATTTTTAAAATATGGTCAATTAAAATTTTTACAGTTGACAACGCTACATAATATTTTATTGGGGTTACAGGTTGCAAAGCTGCTGCTTTTCATAAATGATTTCATAGCAGCAGAAATAATATAGTATTGCAACATATTTTTAAAAATTCTACAGTGAAGATGTATCAGTAATAAGAAGCGGACTACAAACTAACTAAGAAACAGAAATGTGACTGAATGTTTCCTTATATCATTTAAACTACAAGTAATTATAACTACTGTCTTAATTATTAAAACAGTGAGACTCTAATAAGAATTGGGAACGTTAATAACTTTGTAATAAAAAGTTTTCTTGAAAATGCTATTAGGGTTTTTTTTTCAGTATGTGATATAGAACAGAATGAAGAATATCGTTTGGTAGGAATTTAGGGAAACGAAAAACTTTTAGTATCACAAAATTAAACTGTTAATGTAATAGCTTTTGAAAACGCTTGTGAATTTGTTGCAAATGCAACATAATTAGCAATAAGCCGAAGCTTCAAATTCCGGACATTTAACGACTTTTTGTTCTTGTCACCAAATGATATCCAGGGTATCAAAATATATACTGTAAGAATTAATAGCAATGCACAATAATACTGGGTGGTCCATCCGGTAGCGGAATTTTGAAAAATCGATTATAAAAAAACTACACGAGATAAAAATGAAATTCTTTTTTTATTCTGAAGATAAATGTTTGGGGTTTAGTGAATTAAGTTTTCGAAGTGTGAACCCTCGCTGGTCACAATGTGGCGGAGCCTTGTTGCGAAGGCCTCGGTTGACCTCTCCAGAACTTCGCGTGTAATGCTTTTGATGACGTCTGTGATGTTCTTTTTAAGCTTTTTTATAGTCTTAGGGTTGTTCTTGTAGACTCTATCCTTGATATAACCCCGGAGAAAGAAATCGCAGATATCGAGATCGGGAGAATAGGGTGGCCAGTCTATGCCTCCTCCGGTCTTTTGGGGGGCATCTAATTCAATGATTCTCTCTTCGAACTCTTCCTTGAGACAGTCGAAAACTTTCTGGTTTTGATGAGGTCTCGCACCGTCCTGCTGAAACCAATAAGTGTTGACCATCCGATTGAGCCTGGCCTTTTTGATGAATTCCTTCAGAATTTGGTCCTTATAGGCAACTGCAGTCACATTGGTGTCCAAGAATATCGGACCGAATATCTTTTTGGCAGTCACAGAACACTAGACAGTTACTCGCTGAGAGTGGAGTGGGGTCGCAACAGTGAAATGCGGCTGTTCACTGCCCCAATGACGATAATTCTGTTTGTTAACATAGCCATTGAGATGGAAATGGCATTCATCAGTGAAGTGAATCATCTTTACATCCATTTTGTCATTCTCGATGCGGTCGAGGACTTCATTGGCGAAATCGAATCTTTGGGTCACACTTCGAGGGCTCAGAGCTTGCACAATCTGTATCTTATACGGGAACCACTCCAGGTCCTGATGGAGGATCCGTAGAACACTGGATTTCGAAATGTCCAATATCTGTGCGGCTCTTCGTGTCGACGGACCGGCTTCTTCTTCGAAGTGCTGTTTGACGCGCTTCACATTCTCTTCTGTTCGGACAGTGAACTCTTTGGTGGCCATTCCTGCCTTGTCATCCAACACACTTCCCGTCCTCTCAAACTTGGCCATCAATCTATTGTTGTTTTTTGTAAGAAATCAATTAATTAATTTTAAAAATATTGAGCAAAAATTTAATTTTTGCCTAGATTTTTAACTACTCACTTTGAGATGGTTTCCGCTTTAAGGGTGGAATGTCTGTCCACCTCGGTCCTAAAGGCTCTCAGTGTTGCCGCCGGACTCTGTCCATTTTGGTACCAGAGCCGTACCAATGTCACTCTTTGTTCCAACAAATAGGTTGTCTTCGAGGTCACCATTATTGTAATCAAAACACTTGTCAACAAAACCCCAGACCTTTGTGAGTATGCCTACAAAAAATGACGTCAATCGGTTGAGTGGTTTGCGAATGGTGGCAATTTTAAAATTCCGTTACGGAATGGACCACCCTGTAAATAATTGTGTATTGAAACCAATATAAACAGCAAAACATAATAATAATTAGTATCTGACAACCAGAGAATTGTTCCACATTTCTTGATATACTGAAAATGATCCGCAGGTAAAAGATCTTATATTCATCCAAGTCGAAACTGAGTTTTAGTCATTCTCTAAAACTAGATAAACTGAACACAACTCCGTCTATAAAGTAAAACCATAAATACTACTACTACTACTACTAAAGACATGAACCTAAAACTGTGGTATGCCCTGAATATTAAAGTTTGAAATATCTATAGAAAGTAAATTTGAATTGTTGGAAGAAACTTTCGCAACCTATCGATTGTAATATGTAATTTGTCTAATGTTATACTGTTCAGCTTGATTAGTCGTTTTATTATAGGCCAGTAAATTTTTTTGAATTAAGGGATCGATAACCTTTTTAATTTTTGTTACAACGCCATTCTGTTCTATAATTTTAACGTTGTCATCTTCATTCTCATCCTTCCTGTTAGAAGATGCGCTAAAAAGCAAATATCCTTTTAACAAACAAATTTAAGACATTTTGAAATATTTAAACCTGCAACTGGCATGCTACCCAAAAACATTATAGGATGCGTTCAATAAATCCTGTTGTAGTTGAACCAATGAATGCTTTTGGCCAACTTCGTTACCAACTTTTTTTGATAGCCATTCTAACACCCTTTACTAGCCTTTCCAGAGGTGAGATGCCTTTACATGAGGTACTAGTAGCTTCCTGGCTTGCATGAAAAAAGATTTATTTGTAACAAGCTTGTGCAATTTATGACTGATGTTTCGAGTCATGTGATTTGCACATTCAATTTTTAGTACTTGTCATCCGCAGGAAACTCTTTTTTTAATTCGGGCGTATACACTGGAATCTCCATCACCTACAAGATACAATACAGCGAACAATAATATTTAAATACGTTATGTTTGGTATTGTCCAATATTTGTGTGAAAATAGGTTAGTGAATAATGAAATATTTAAGAAGAACTCCATGCTGTTCGTTGTTCTTGTTAAAGCCCTTCACTATTATATTTTGTTCCATGGAAGTAAAAGATCTATTGAAATGTAACGCACATTCGTGTTGCTTCGCTTGTTCATTTATTTGTCTATAGAAATTGCTCATCGAACAAACTTTATTTCGAACACCCACAAATAGAATTTTCCGTGTTACAGCTTCAATTATAATTGCGTTGGGATTAAACAAAGGCAATAATCGTAATATTTAAAATCATAACATATCATAATACTAATAACTCTTTATAAAGCGTTGTATCCATGGCCATTAGATCGTTTTGACCAACCACCATCAACAGTAACTGTGATATATGGTATTTCTCTTCCATCTACAACAGTCAAGTTTCCTTTATCTATAGCATGTTGATTTTCTACTTTCCCTGCTTTTCTTTATTGTTTCACACAAATATTTGTGCCACACCTAAAAATCTTCTGTTGAGAAACTTTAAGCTGCTACATATATGTAGCATCACGTGCAGTTTTTACTTGAGTTGTTTCTTGGAAAAAGTCTTTGGGTTCATAAACAAAACATCCAAAAGAGCTAGGAATTTCTCACGCTGCCTGCAACCAATACCTGTACTCAAACAGGCCCATACTACACTTTTATTTACATCTTTCTGTTTCGAAAGATGGTCACTACTTAATACAACAGTTTTATCACAGTTATCGCAATGAAAATATAATGAAGAATGCAAACCAGCAGTTTCCTCTTTTACAAAATTTATTTTTCTATAGTACAATACTGGGAATGTTTTACAAGGCGTTCATGCTGTGTTGAAATATATCCCAGATCTATCACTCTTCTACCCTTTATAACATTACCCAAAGAAGTGGCATTTTCGTGTTCTACAGTTAGTGAAGGAAGAAATATTTTTTCATACAAGTCAGTTTCACTAACATTATTGGAAGTGCTTTGGACACTTGAAAATAATAAACAGTTGTTAGGGGTAAATTAACGGGTGTACATTATGAGAACGTTTCAATTTAGGTTAATTACATTAAAGCAAAATTTCACCTACGTAAACCTAACTGTTGAAATTATTCCAATATGTACTAACTATGATAAATGATATGCAAAAGCAAACATATACTTACTAAGTTACATTTACTGCTTTTTCCGTAGGATTTCTAAAACCACATAATTTGACTACCTCTACATCTCTTCAGTACATAAATAATTATTCATTAATTAATTACGTTAATTTATAAACAAGATGATAATAAAACTTATGGTATTTGATCTCTTGATTGATTACTATCAATTTCTAAAGAAATTTCATTGTTCCCAGAAGTATTAGTCATTTGCTCATCATTAGAATGTAAATGGATTGTACTTTTTTTAAAAATTAAATCAAATAAGATTCCTTACTTTACAAGATAGGGGTAATATTTGTATTAGTTTTTTTTTGATAATCTGATTGATTTTTATCTAGCCTGAAATAAATAATTTTGGAGGAGCCCGGTTCTACTTACTTACATAAAATTCAAAGGTTGTTACTTTAATATTCGTAACGTATATTAGCATTATAAAATACCCTTATCACCAATGTGATAAATTAGGTCGCTTGTTCTAAATTGTAATAAATGTTAAATTCACATGTCACCCATGTTTAATTCGTTGTAAATTTCTTGCGAGTAAATATTTTGCAGTTCTCTTGTGGACTCTTGATGGGTAACGTTTTGATTTAGGCATATTTACATGCAACCACAATAACTATTTACAGAATAAAGAGTTCTAATGTTGTGTACTGACAATAAGAATTTTCGTTTTGAAGAAATTTAACAATAGAAAAGAGGCAGTTCAAGATGTTTGGCGTATACATTAAGTGTATTAAATCAATTTCAATCATAACTTATCAGTTTAACATTCTAAACTTCGAAATAACGTTCTTCTTAAAGGCAAACCTACAGAAAAAATCAGTTTAGTTTGTAAATATAATTAATTTTTGTATGTAATTTATTCAAAATTAATTTGGTTGTCATCTTCAAACTAATTACAATAAACAAAAACTAAGCTCATATTTTTGTTTCTAATACTATTGTAACTATATAGGCTTAATTTCGTTGTGTAGAATTAATAAACATTCGTTTTATGATTGAAATTAATTTAACATAAATTCCACTTAAATTACTGATTATTATTCTTCCATTATGAAATTTTTAATTTTTTTAATATTTTTTGTGGCATATTAAACAATTTTACATCATGCTATCTACATCAAACAATAGAAATCGAAATTTGATTTTTACTACCACAGGCCCTTAAATCAACGCCTAAAAATTGACAGAGGCATGTACAATCAGGGACATTGAAAATGCTCACTTGAGGTAGTAGACACGCCGACAGGGTTACAGTCTGAACCTTGCACTGAATGTCTCTGTTAACCTGTTAAGAATGTTTTGAATTAATCTTTGTTTTGTTAAACTTTCCAGGTAGTAACCATAAAGTAGGATGTATGATCTTTTCAAATCAAAAATTGTAAACGCTCATGAAAATTTTATAGGTAAATCATAAACGTCTGTAAACGAATAAGGTAGTTTAAAAACACCAGAAATATTCAAATGAAATCTTTATCAATAACTTGCGTTTATTTAAGTATCAAAAACTAACTGTTTGAAAAGTGCAGAACACGTAATAAGATTTTCCAGTTAGTATGAGTGATAATGCTTACTGTATATTAAATATACTACTATTTAAGGAATTGGTATCCGTATATTATGTATTTTAACAAATACACATACTCTGTAATTACATGTCAATGTAATTTATTCTCAAAAAACCTCTTTGACGGTTTAAGGAATTAAATATTAATATACTCTGCAATAAAGATGTCAACTGTAATACATAGAGTAGTGTAAATATTCTTGAAACATCGACTGGAAATAGAATTTCAGTGTTCATAGTCTATTTTTCCCTCCATGTAGTTATGTATTTTATATTTTAACAAGTATTTGTTAATGATAAGAAAAGACATAAATATACAGTTGATTAAATTGGTTAATTGTAGCGAATAATTTGCCTTTTATATGCTAACTTTAAACCGTCAAATGATAAAGTATTGAAACACCAAAACCGTTATACTCCTTATCAACTAAACTTTTTAAACCAGTAAGAGCCATTTTCAGAAATATGTTTTAATAATAATTTAATACTTCTCATTTGCACTACAGAAGAAATCACTCAAAAAAAACATTTATTGGTATTCCTTTGTTGACAAGTTATATACAATATTTTTAAATAAAAGGCAAATGTAGAGATAGAGGAAACAAGAAATGATTTGAACCAAATCATAAAACCTCGAAATTTAAAGATTTTATATTTACACTTAATAATGTTTACAAAGTTCTGAAAATAGTTTGCTGTAAATTACATAATACTAGTATTGACAATAGTAGCCATTATTATTAATGCATTCTAGAAGCCTTTTCTCCATTCTGCTTACCAGATTATCACAAATCTGGTTGTTTCTAAAGGATTCCCAGGTTGTTGTGACATGACGCGTCAATTCCTCTACATTACGCTCTCGAACCCTATGGAATTCAGTATTGTCCCATTCTCTTACAGTTGCTGCCCACAAATTTTCAATCGGATTTCGATCCGCGGATTTAGCAGACCAGCGTGATTGATTCAGTTTCGAGATGTTCTTCAAATCACTCTTGAATTATTTGAGCAGTCTGAATGCTGCTGCCATCTCATCTTCAGGATAAACTGCCCTTACACTAGGTAACAGTACATTCTCCAATACTCTCGAGAATTGAATCTTCGTGGCGCAACTCTAACAATCTCCCCTGGGCAATTTATGGACATTCAGCCCCAAAAACCGCTATTAATACGCCCGGTTGTTCTTCTTGGTAAAACATTCTCGATATCATACCGTGTTCCAGTTCTTCTCCATAATTGCACGGGGACCTCTTGAGACGACGAAAATGTCTTTTCGTCTGAATATATTACATTTGACCAATCTCTGTTAATATTTGCATGACAGAAAGCCAAATGTGTTGCAGCATGGTTAGGTGTTAACATAATCTTTTTGGCAGGTTGACGATTATGAATTCCATTTTCGTGTAAACGATGTCTAATTGTTTTTAAGCTATATGTTAATTGTAAGGTTTCCCTTAGTCTCACGGTTGAAATAAATTGTGAGTTATCAGCCATTTCTACAATAGCGTTGTCTTGATCAGCATTTGTTACATATGCTGCTCCTGGCCGAACAATACCTAATTCACCCAGTTGACTGCGTCATATACACCGCTTGACAGTTCGTTTCTAAAATCGGTATAAGAGACATTGCTAATTAATCTTCAGACTTTGTTAATAGTTTTTAACGAGTGTCTCAAAAGTATTATCAACTCTAGCCGTGGAAATGAAAACGTGGGTTCAGATCATAACTTCAAATGCACAACGACTATCAGTGATAAAATTTAAAATTAAATAATTTCTGACATTAATTTAGAGATTATATTATTGAAAGCAAGCTATAGGAATGTATAAAGGTAATCAACTTAAAATTAATTTAAGATAGAAAACTATCCACAAAATACATTGGAAATGTTATACATTAACAGTTATGCCTACACAATTTTATACCTCGTTTTGACAGTTTCAATATTACAATTAATATTTTGATGCGAAAGATTTTAGTAACTGATTTAGTAAGTCATCAAGATGCGTGTATCTGTTTTCACGACTAGAGTTGATTCCAAGATATTTGAGACACTCGTTTTAAAAACTGGATGCAGTAGTCAGCTACATAAAAGGAAAATATAATCGAAAAAAAACACTATAAACTACCTAAAACATAAAAACCAACATTAAATCATATTTACTATCACGCCCTAGTTAAAGACAACACAAATTGATCTCAAGATGATCTAATGAGGAATTAGTCCCCAGAAGGGGTATAAAATTATAAAAAGTAAATTGATGTTGATTTACCACATAGTACGATTACTTTATTAATGTAACAGTAATAGATACTTACGAAGAGATCAACAGTTTGTGCAATTCGTGAAATCGATCAACCAGCTTCAGCAAGAGCTGCTATACGCCCCCGAATTTCCATTGAACATTCACTTTGACCCATTCGTCTCGGCATTTTTTAGAATAACTAAAAAACACGCACTTTTGAACGCAAGTCACGAATGCATAAAACTGAATGAAAGTTTTGTAAAAGAAATGTTTGCATTTGGGGTTTTCCGAATTACCCATTCTTGTAAATATCCAGTATGGCCTACTGTAATAAGAATTTAAAGTCAACCATGCATCCATTGCATTGAATGGGAAGTTCGGAAACAAAAGTGACATTGTTAAATATTTAGAATTTCTTCAGATTAAGGAACAATAAAGGTGGTTGTAAATAAAATTGTCATTTTTAAGAAATCTATTCGTAAAACCGACCAAAGTATACATATACGGAAATATACCACATCATCAATGCCAACGTTTTCGTTTAAGAACTAATTAAATTCAGATTTGCAACAGTGAAATGTTTTGTTCCATAATCCATACCATTTCAACTTCAAAATGAGACCAATCAACTTCAAACTGAGGTTAAACAATTTTAAATTGAAACCAAACAATTTCAAATTGATATCAAACACATTCAAATTTACGTGTATTAGTCTCAATAAGAAATTGATTAATCTCAGTTTAAAATTGATATTCCCAACTTGAAATTGATTGTTCTCAATTTGAAGCTATTTAGTCTCAATTGATGCTGAAAAGATGTAGTGCACAAAGATTCATAAGACTTGTAATAGTAATAACAGAAACGTTAAAATCAGAAATATTAAAGATCTGACAAAATAAATAATTTCTGAATTTTTTATCTTCTTGAGAATGTATAAAGGAATAAGTATGCTATGTTGCCGCTATAAGAAAGTGCTAATTTAGAAGAATACACAAAAAAACTATATCGTAGCTATTTAAAAATTAACCTACATAATACGAGGGTGGTCTGAAAAGTTTCCGACCTAACAAAGATACAAGACATTTTTTCTGAAACTTTTTTTTTATTTTTCAACATAGTCTCCTTGTAACTCTACACACTTCTCCTAGCGATGCTCCCATATCTGTAATCCGTCCAAATAGTACTCGGCATTTTTCTCTGCAAAATAATTGTTCACGAAGGTGATTGCCTCTTCATTTGACGAAAATCTTTGTCCTCCGAGCGCAATTTTTAGATGAGGGAACAAAAAGAAGTCGCTTGGGGCTAGATCTGGTGAGTAAGGCGGATGGTCAAGCAGTTCAAACCGTAATTCGTGGATTTTCGCCATGGCAACCGCTGAGGTGTGAGACGGTGCGTTGTCTTGGTGAAACAGGATTTTCTTTTTCTGCAAATGTGGCCGTTTTTTCGCAAGTTCTGTTTGTACTGTATTTTTGTTTCGGGCGTATAATGGTGTATCCAAGTTTCATCTACAGTAATTATTGGCGCCAAAACTCGGATTTATTTCGCCTAAACTGCGCCAAAAGGGCGTTGGAAATATTCATTCGAACACCTTTTTGGTCTAACGCGAGCAAACGCGGCACCCAACGCGCGGACAGCTTTCTCATGCCTAAATGTTGATTTAATATGTGACAAACACGTTCTTTTGACATGTTTATAATCTCTGCTATCTCTCTCACTTTAATTCGGCGGTCGTCTAGAAAAATAAATACGGATGTCGGGTCCTTAAAAGTATAATTGCATCATTCACTTTATTACATCTATTCTCTTAGTGTAAAACAAAAATCTGTAATAATGAACTTTTTTTTTAAATTATCGTTATCGATCAGTATCAAAATAGAATTGAAAACACACCTGCATGTTAATTATCATTAATTAATAGAATAGAAATATACTAAACCGTTATAATCTAACGGGAAATCTACTTTGACAGACTTTAAATTAAATAATTATAATTCTGCTGCACCTGTGCAAGACTTGCATAATATTACCTACTACCATTAAATTCATTAATAAACCGCAGCATACCGATTTAAATGCAAAACTTTATATTGATTACGCCGTATAGTAATTATGCTAATAACGACGATAATATAACTTCCTAACTATTTCAGTAGTTAACTTTATCACTTTAAATATTTTCTTTTTTAGAAAATGGTTCGTTTAGAAATTTTTATTATGTACATTAAAATCTCTACATTTTACCTTTAAAAACTCGCACTTGGCTGTGCGTGTGAATTTATTAAAACCATCACTAATTATATTAAAATCGCCCTCTAGGGTTTTTACACGTAACATTATTACCTTTACGGCTCCAGATATTACTACATTCGTAAAAATTCATTTACACTTTCGGTAACAAAAGGATAATGAAAATTAAAGAGTAAATTATTTTTCGTGGTGTTGAAATTTATCACTTTTGTAAAAGTTTGTTTGGGATATATTTTTGGACGAGTTGTGCTTCTGCACGGTATTATAAATTTTGAAAATAGGGTAACAAAAGGTGGTGTCAACGATTCCCGTTACGCTATCGCCCACACCGCATTGGCATTACCATTCATGAACCAATGCATGTTTTACAAAGATAACCCTAGAAGCTATAAGCAGTTGACAAAAGACAAAATAGTATCATTTATTTCCTTTTCACTGTATTCCGAAACAAAAGGAAGAAAATCGATATAAAAAAAATTGTAACATGAAACGTTTATTGTTACTACGTAGTCTAGCATAAAAATATCCTTTTGTTTCATCTTTGCTTTAAGAGAAAATAAACCTCATCTTTTATATGCTCAGCGGAAAAACATTTTCGAGCAAAAAATAGAATACAGCGTGAAGGAGATGTAAAACAATAAAGGGTTTTGTTGGAAAAACAACGATCTAATGAACTTTACTATAATTTACGAAAGCTTTAAAGAGTATCACTCATTTTTCATAGTGTATTATGAAACAAAACACCTTAAGGTGAATAATCTAAATTTTTCCTTTTTTTACAATATCTTTTGTAACTGGAATATTATGTAACACTATAAAAATGCTTCCTTGTAAAAACTGAAAAAGGAACAGGAAGTACGTTGTTTTCGAGAAAAGCGTAATGTATCTAAGGGGATGGATGTATCAGTATAGCTTGCATGAGGCAAAATAATATGGCAAAAGAGATTTATGTGTCTATTGGCATTGTTCCTGTTGGTACTAGTGCGAATTGAAACATGTGCACTACTTTTTAAGAATTCTTCATACTTATATGTCGGTACATTCCGTGTATATTTCAACTCAATAAATGCGCCGTACGAAAATGCCACCGCACGTAATCGCATTTGACGCGAAGAGACAGCTTCAGAATATTTGATATTATGCACGAATTTCAGAACAATCTTTATTGAAATCAGCATAAATTGAATTTCCTTGTTCCAAGCTGGATCAATATTTGAACTACTTTCTTTATTAATTCTTTCGGGAAAAAAAGATGAGCAACGATACTTTGCGAAGAAGACAAAGCTGCGGGAAATATAACGTTAGAGGCAAATACTTTAAATTTTCTTCCCCAAATTTAATTTTACTTAGTACTGTTTCGGTCCGCAATTAATTAATAAGTTTTCTGGACCAATTTTTTATATAGTATTGAAACATTCTTTAACAGAACTTTTTATTTGGAGTACAAAAGTTTCCGCTGTAGAACTTCAGCACCCAACAATTGAGACGACAAGAGAAATTAAGGCTATTAAAATGTTTTTACTCCATAAAATTCTTTATTAGTTTGGTCTCTATACTTAATTTCTTTATCTTATATTTTTCTGTTTATGCTCAAGCAAAATATGTAGATATTACATTGAATTTAGAATTTTCTGATGGATTTTAGGATAAAAAAGATAAACTCATCTAGCAGATGTACGCTTTGCATACAGACTATTTAGTAAACGTTTGTTGCAAGAAGAGAAAATATCCAAGAGAGCAATTTATTAATAAAGAGGATGCTTTTTTAATTAAATCGCTGATTGCAGAAATAACCTACTTACACTTAAGACCAGCTTATGGTCTGCCCAACTGACTCAAATCAGGGCCTTGGACCGTGGGCGAATGAGAGGGGTAGGTCAAATAACCAGACAACACATTAAATTTAAGAAATTCTATTGATGTCAATTAAAAGAATTTTACACATATAAAGATTATATATTGCATCACAAAGAAATTATCAAAACTTATTACAAATTATTTAGTACATAATCATCAATTAGTAGCTTGAGATAAACACTACCTAATAGAAAATCAAAGCCTAAATTAAAAACAAAAATTAGCAAATGAAAAGGCGCCAAGTATTAAGTAATTTAATACTATCTAAAGATTATTAGAAGGATAATTTAGTTTCTTCAAAAAAATGTAGCATAATAAAATTTAGAATTCTATTTAGTCTTATTAGAAATTATAAGCATTTTGTAATTTGAAATTCTCAAACCATTAAATAAATTATTTGAAATAAAGAACAGGCGACAGAGAATACAATGTCAGAACAGATGCAAAAAAATAAGGAACTTAATTGAAAATAGAAGATTCAGCTGATGTAGCTATGTCAGACCGAAAAAAAATTGTTTCTTCTTAACCTGAAAGAAAATTCAAAACACAAAACTGTTCTTATACTTTGTGACACATCACTTATGAAATCATTAAAATTAAAACCAACATTGAGATCTTAGATAATTCAAAAAGCAATTTTATTTAAAGTAACTAAGAATCTTTTCATGAAATGGTTTTGTGAAGTTTTTCCAAAAAAAATTAACTCCAAGCTTTCTCAGAGCGCCAAAAAAATCTTAATGCAAAAAGTTAAATTAAATAAATAAAGTGAAACATTTCAATAAAGCAAGTAAAAAAATTGGTTACAAGAAAATCCAACAAACTACAAGTAACTAATTCATAAAGGTTAAACGTTCCTGTAGGAAAGAAGCTGACAATAAAAGTCTTGCATCACACGATGAGACGAGCAGCCGTCAGTCAGAGGATGACGTCCAAAATTCACTCGGTGACGCGAAGTCCCGAGGTGCCACGAGTGTTCTTGAAGCTTAGGAAGTGGTGGAACAGCTCCCCACTACTGCATCTGGAGAAACCCCGAGAGTGCTGACGTCTTCTGCGAACTGGTTCTCCCAAAGAAGCTACTGGCTTTCCCAAAGAAACTATGAAGGACACGCACGCAGGTGAGAACAGAGTAAAAAAGACGGGACAGACCAACATACCTTCAATGTATTTGAAGCTTCCTACCGAAGTGTAATAAAGAAGATAACCCCCGATTTCAAGGGTGGCTTCCTCAAGGTAGCACACATTCGCGGAAGCAATATACACTTTTCCATAAAATGGAAAAAACAAAAATTAAAACGGTTAGAAACCGTGAAACAGACCATGATCAGCACACCCGTCTGTCACAAAGCGAGTTCTTAAACTGCCCCTCCCCCGTCACAATTCGGAAAATAGATCGGCCGGCAAAATGCACAATCTCCAATAGCCCTTCAAAATTCCAGTCTGAGGACACCAAAGGAATATTTGGCAACTGCAGATTGATCCAAAAATTACAAAAAAAAATTTAACCTTCGGAAAACTAATCACGAAGATATTGCCCGAAACACGCATTCCTTTAAGATAAAACTAAATATCACTGAAAACAATAGAATCACTAATAAGGCAAGCAAAAAATTAGTTTAAAACCTAATAAGTGAATAAGAAATTTAGACAAAAGGCTTATGTATAAAATTTCAGAAAAATTCGGATGCAATAAGCTTCAAATGGACCAAAAATTGAAGCTACCTATTTTGAAACCAATGACCATTCATTAGCCAATGGAGTTATAGTAGCTAAGCTCTGTTAATTAGCTGAGAACAAATAAATGTAAAATAGAACAATTAAATGAGTGAAATCTTATAAAGCAATCAGAAATTAATTCTACAAAAGCAAAAGAAGTTTGCTTAAACTACATCTGGCTCTAGAGATAACTATACAGTGTGCTGATAAAGTATGGAACAAACTCAATAACTCGAAAAATATTACTATTCCGAAAAAAAACAAAAAAGGGGTGTAACGATTTAAATTGTTTGGTATCTTTTAATATTATGCACAAATCAATGACGTCATTATTATTTGACCAATGACGTCATTGATATTTTTTTAAATGGCAACCCCAAATTATTTTTACAATTATTATTCACCATTGAATTTTGTGTACAATGATCTTCAAATTTTTCAAATTTGCTAACGCTTTTCGGAGATATTATTTTTTTTTTGTTTAAAAAATCTAAAATATTCTAAATGGTATTCCAGCAATATAAATCTAGTACACTTCATTTAAATTAAATTAAAAAATGAAGTACAGATCAACTTGATTTTATCTTATGTCATCTAATCAGATTTCTGTTAGTTATTATTTGAAATTCGATATTATTATTTGCTGTAAATACCAAAATTTTGAACAAAGACAATGCGTTTATCAGAGAAGGAGAAAATAAAAATACTGATAATGATTGGCTGCGATGGACAAACGCGAACTCAACAACAAGTATGTGAATTGTTCAATAATAACTATCGCGAGAGACAACCAATAACTCGTTCGACGGTTAGTACAGTAGAGAAGAAATTTCGCGAATACGGACATGTACGAGATCTTCCTAAAAGTGGTCCGCCTAAAACTTTAGATGAAACAAAACTTAATGTTCTTCTAGCTGTACAAGACAATCCACATGAAACCACCAGACAACTGGGATTAGAAAACAATATTTACCATACAACCGTCTTAAAAATCTTGAAGTCTGAAAAACGGCATCCTTACAAAGTTTTACGAGTTGGCCAAAGACGACTTTGACAAAAAAATCGAGTTCTGCGAACGCCTACAACAATTCTGTCTCAAAGATGTTATGTTAGGTAAAAACATAATTTTTTAGATGAAGCAACGTTTTGCTTAAACGGACATGTAAATCGCCAGAACTGCAGATATTGGGCAACTGAGAACCCTTGCTGGATGCAAGAGTCGCATACTTAGCATCCACAAAAACTTAACGTTTGTCGGCAACAGAACTATTGGTTCTATCTTCTTTGAAAATAACCTGACCAGACCCCGTTATTTGCAGTTTCTTCAAAACGATTTGATATTCACTGTAGCTGTTCTTCTTCCTCAAGAAGGAAACCTTAAAATGCCAAACAATAACTTATGGTTTCAGCAAGATGAAGCACCACCACATTATGCTCTTAATGTTCAGCAGTACATAAATAAGGTGTTCCTAAATTGCTGGATTGGAAGGAGGGGACCAATTGAGTGGCCGGCCAGGTCTCCAGACTTGATACCCCTGGACTATTTTTTATAGAGTTAGCTTAAAAGTAAAGTGTATAAAGATAAGCCAAACAATCTAGAAGTATTAAAGGAGCGCATACGGCACGAAATAGGACAAATTTTACCACACGTTATAAATCATGTTCAACAAGAATTTTTTTCGAGTTATTGAATTTGTTTCATACTTTATCAGCACACTGTAGATTACAAAAAGATCAATCATGGCCATCCTACAGTAATTACAACTAAATAATTCTAAAGATTTTCAATTCAAAGAAAATTCCCATATGCAACATAAATTTAATACGAGCAAAACTATTGGAAATTTTATTTCAATGATATATAGGATGGTCTAAAAGACTATATTTTCGTAAAAATTCTTATAGGAACTGTGAAATAGATTAAAGCTGATAAACGATAACCGAAGTTAGGGAGAATAAAAACCCATGTTAGGTTCATAAAAAATGAACGTAACAGTAGTAATTACTTCACTTTTACCTGGAAGAAAGGGTGTATTATACAAGATATTTTTGGAAAACACATTCAAATTGAAAATAGTTAGTTATGAAAAGCAAAAACAAAAATTTTTCTGTGGACATGGATTGTTTCTGCATCCAACCAACCTCAAAAATTAAATTCTGAAAAATTTCATTCATCAATAAACTAAAATATTCTTACAAAATGAAAAGAAACATTTTATAGGCTCCAACAATTCGCTGTAACTCTAGGAATCATCAGTTCTGGCATCCGTCAGGTATTTTGTTCCTGTAGATTTAGAGGTCTTCATAATCCGAAATGTATTTTAATGATTTTTGTATCATACCAATTTGATGGGCACTTCTCCATTAGGACAAGTTGTAGTTAATGGAAAATATATGTAGATGGCTCCTGGTAACAAAAATGAAAAATAAATGTGCGGGTTTGCACTACTTTTTTCCAAGATTTTTATCAAACAGAAGTAGTGGAACTGGAAAACTTTCCTGTGCTGTTTCTTGAAACAGATTTAGAAGAAGTTTCTAATGAAATATAAGTTTTCTAATAGAGAGATATCCACCACCTTTTTAAATCTTTTACATAGGGTCCATTTATGTCGTGTGCCATGAACTTTCTTAAGATTTTATATTTGTGTACGGTATATATGCTAACTTTCTTTTTATGGTGTCAAAATCTCGGTCGCAAAGGAGCTAAATGTTTTGTGTGCATTAATTATGGACACATTTCAATAAATTGTCCTAAGAAAGAATGTAAAAACAAGAAAACACGGAATACTGAAGAAGTTAATATAATCAAGGTTGTTCCTAAGAATAGAGTTAGGCTGAAAATTACTAATCTAGGTATTGTTGCACTGTTAACCACGGACAATTAGGGAAGACGTATTTAATGAATTTCTACAAGATGTACCTTTAGAAGTAGATTCCACTGTTACTCTGAGAGGATTAGGAAACAGCAAAGTGGACACAATTGGGTCTTTTGAGGAAAACGTTGAAGTTGGAGGTGAAGATTTTACGCTTACATTTAGTGTAATACCAAAAAGTGCTTCAAGCTTCAAAGCCATAATTGGCAGTAACATATTAACTCAAGCTGAGATTTCCATAAGAGATGATGGTATAAGAGACGTGCAGAAGGTTTTCTCATGCAGATAAGCATAGATGAAGAACAAAAACGAACTCCGGAACTTGAGCTAGGCCATATTAAGGATCCTGCACATGAAGGAGTTATCCAAGATCTAGTTGAAAACTGTAAACCTGAGGGGAATAAAACGACTAATATAGAAATGAGGATTGTTTCAAGAACGATGAACCTATCTATCAACATCCACGTAGGTTGTCACCCACAGAAAAGGTCGAAGTCGAGAAACAGGTTGAGGAATGGCTAGAGAAAGGAATAGTTAGACCTGGTTGTTCAGATTATGCTAGCCCCATTGTACTAATGAAGAAAAAAATGGAAGCGTCAGAATATGTTGCGATTACAGAAAATTAAGCAGTCATGTCTGGAAGGATCCTTTTCCTTTGCCTTTAATTGGAGCTGTTACAGACAGATTACAAGGCTTGAAAATTTATAGCACCATAGATCTAAAAAGTGGTTTTTTCCACGTCGCAGTCGAAGAAGATAGCATTAGATATACTTCTTTCGTTACGCACCACGGTCAGTTTAAATTTATTATATGTCCGTTTGGACTTTGCAATAGTCCAGCACTTTTTTAAAAATTTATTAATCACATATTCAGGCCTCTTTCACTAAAAAATGTCGCCGTACCTTATTTAGATGACATTATTATTCCGAGTAACAGCAAAGAAGGCATAGAATTATTAAATATGGTTTTAAATTTAGCTAAAGAGTATGGGTTATAGATAAAAGTAGAAAAGTGTCAGTTTTAAAAAGTCGAGTTTTTAAAACTAATTATTGAAGATGGTAAAGTTCAACCTTCATCTACGAAGACGGTAGTAGTACGAAATTTTCCAGAGCCTACGACATACAAGTAAATGCAAGCATTTCTAGGCTTGACTGGTTATTTAAGAAAGTTCATTCCTATGTATTCTTTAGTTGCGAAACCACTTAATGATTTGCTAAAAAAAGGCGCAAATTTTATGTTTGATAAAAATCAGAAACAAGCCTTTCTAAATCTTAAGGAGTTGCTTATTAGTGAACCTGTTTTATGCATTTATAGCGAGGAAGCCTACACAGAGCTACATACAGACGCAAGCAAATACGGTTACAGTGCCTGTCTACTCCAAAAAGCAACGGATGATAGAAAATTGCATCCAAACAGACTACTGCCAAAAAAAAATTATAATAGCTAGTAGTTGGAAGTGCTAGCCATCGTACAAGCAGTTAACAAATTCCGAGTTTACTTACTTGGATCAAAGTTTGAGATAATCACAGATTGTGCCGGATTTCAGAAAACCATGAGCAAAAAGGATCTAGCCCCGGAAATGACTAGATGAGTTTTACTTTTAGGAGAGTACGAATTTGAAATCGAACATTATAAAAGTAGTCGAATGTGTCATGTGGACGCTCTGACCAGAAACCCTACAGTATTTTCTATCATGGGTAAAGACGACATGTTACAAAGAATCAAGTTAGCACAGGATAACGATGACCACAAGCTGTGAATAAAATACTAGCTACAGAACCCTATAAAAATTATCTTATAAAACATGACATCCTTTACAAATACGAAGATGGAAATGTAGCGCCTCGTTTATACAAATTGAAATAATACGTAAGGCTCATGACACTGGCCATTTTGCAACTAGACAGAAGAAACGGTTGAAAGAGATTTATTTAAATAAAGTTTCTTTAAATACTCTGCACGTTGATCAGCTGCGTCCTCTACCGTTTACAAACAAAAACTACCATTACATTTTAGCTATTATAGACGACTTTAGCAAGTTTACTTGGTTATACACAACCAAGTCTACTACTACTAAAGAAGTGGTAAACTGTCTTGTTAAGCTACAAAAAAGGCTTAGAAACCCAACTCGGGTTATTACAGATAAAGGTACTGCCTTTACGACACAGGAATTCAAAACTTTCTGCGAGGAACAAGAAATCGAGCATGTCACTATCACTACAGGCGTTCCACGTGGTAATGATAGAAAGGGTCCATAGAACTGTGGTTGCGGTATTAGCTAAATTGAGCCTCGAAAATTCTAGAAATCGGTATAAATTTGTAGATCAAATCCAAAGAATTTTGAATTTCACGCATCAACCAAGTGGCGGCAGCACTGTATGAATGAAGATGAGGAATAAGGAAGACCTAAGAGTAAAAGAAATAATTGACGCAGAAGTAACAAAAAAAATTTTAGTTACAAAGAGAAAAGTTACGAAAAGATTGTAAGAGAGGAAAATCTCAAAATGTACAATCTAAGGACACCACCAAAAAAATATAGCAAAGCTGATTTGGTCGCCACTAAGCGAACGCAGTTTGAAGCTGGGATCAAGCTTCATAGAAACTATTTTAGGCCCTATGAGATTGTGATAACAAAATTAAACGAGAGATACGATGTCGTCAAAGTCGGTGATCATGAGGATCCATTGCGTGTCTCGACATGCGCGGAGTATATGAAGCAATGGATAGACAATGCGAGCGACAAGAACAAATAACGAATTCGGGTCGAATTCATTGTTAGGGTGGCCGAGTGTAGGAGTTATCTTTAGTAGTACAGTAAGTTTCCATTTAAGTAAAAGTAAAAAAATCAAGCACATACAAAACCGCTTAGGCACCTACCCTCACTACGGCATGGAATGGGGTGGTGTTGCCGGTGCTTAGGTAAGAAGATGGCAGAAGGACGGAAGGGAAAGACGTAGGGAAAAAACGACAAGACGAAAGACGGTATCCGTTCTACACCTGCCCTAGCGATTTTATGTATAGTTACTTCAATATATTAACTTAACTTAAAATTATGTAGGCCTTTTAATCACAAAAAAACCGTAGGCCCTATAATTGATTTAGTAGGATCATTACCTATTTCTAATGATTACATTTATTTAGTTACCACGGTTGATCGTTTTTCTCGGTGACTGAGTTAGATTGGCCACAAACGAATCCGTGTCTATTGGTATTTTTGATTTTGAAAAAAACTCTCTAGGCAATCGTATGGATTTACCATATACCATTTGCACGATAGAGTGGTTTGCATCTTCACGCACTTCAGATCTTAATTCAAGTCCTATTGTTGGCAATGACATTGTCCAGTTAATGGAACTATGGGACCTAACTGCGGCTGTTATAGTCCTCTGTAGGCGTTCTATTTTACCGTTTGATTGCGGGTGGTAGACCGTCGCATGCTGTACCTTCACGTCGCAAACCCTGCGAGGCTACGAAATAATTCAGACTCAAATTGTCTGTCTTGGTCCGTAATAATTCGAGAAAGCACACCAAATCTAGTGATCCAGTGCTCGTAAAACGTTTTAGTCACGCTTTCAGCTGAGATATCTTTTACTGGCATGACCTCCATTCAACAGGTGTAACGACCGATGACTGTGACACAGCGGGAGTATCCCTCCAAGGGAGGTAATGGTCTAACTATATCAATATGTATAACATGAAATCTTTCATCTAGTTCGGGGTACCTGTTAACCTCAGACTTGGTATCTCTATTTATTTAATTTTTCTGATAGGCAATGCAAGCTCGGGTCTATTTCCTGATATGGTTGTTCATATCAGGCCAAACATACCGAGCAACTACCTGCTTGAGCGTTGCTTTTATGCCAGGATGAACAAGGCCATGGACTTGATGAAACATTCGATAACTTGCTGGAATAAATGGGCGAATGTTAGTTGTAGATATATAGCGCCAAAGAAATTTATCACAAGGCAATCTATGTTTCTTGAAGTCAAGGATAGACTTGTCACTTTGCAAGACGTTTTCCAATTCCGCATCTCCTATTTGCGTATCTGCGACCAAATCATAATTTAGTGCTTTTATTTCATGAATCATGGCCAGCGTATCCGCTATGATATTGTCGTGTCTGCTGATGTCAACAATCTTGGTAGAAAATTGGAATATATATTGAAGATGTCTGTGTTGTCTTGGAAATGCTTTGTTACTTTTCTGTTTGAATGCAAATGTTAGTGATTTATGATATGTCATTATTGTAAAGTCTCTCCCTTCTAATATATGTTTGAAGTGTCTCACAAAAAGGTACTATAGGGTTTCTGTGCTGTGGTCAGTGTTTTTGAAAAAAATGCTATTGATTTCCAACCATCTCCTTCGTACTGCTGGAATACTGCTCCTATGGTCAACTCAGATGCACCCGTACTTAAAACTAAGGGGAATCGCGAATCTGGAAAAGTAAGCATCGCCAAAGTTGCATGTAAGCCCAAAACTGATTTCAAAATGTTAATACGTAAACCACATTTATTGAGACTATCTAAAACTTGTTGTAAGTGATGCCGATGCTCTGCAAGGGAGGCACACTCTATCAAAATATCATCTAAGTAAGGCAATAGAAAGTCCAGTCCATAAAATACTTCGTTCACAAATCGTTGGAGCGTTGACGGGGCATTACGCAAACCAAACCTCATGACATTAAACTTGTATTAACCAAAAGAAGTTATAATTGCTTCGAAACGTGGGGATTTCAGTGTTGTTTGCAGCATACAACTTATAGGTTTCATCTGAAATTGACTTCCTTTGGGGGGGGGGGTATTATTGACACCTCTGCTCCACTATCCACTAGAAGCTATTGCTAGTTCGGCTGCTGATTTAAGTTTTCCGACTCCCACGTACATGGTGGTCGACATTTTCAGGTTTACACTTGTGACCAAAATAAAAATGATAGTAACAAATCTTACCAGTTGGATTATATCTTTTTCTGCTACGACTTTGTGTAGCGTTGCTATTCTTGTCGTAGGATCTTCCCCTAACTTGCAAAAATGCGATTAGTTTTCTTACCTCTGCTATTTCCGAAGATATATTTTTATCTCGTGTGTTATTCTGGGCTGCTATCGTATATATTTCTGAGTGGGGGTTTATTTCAGCCATTTCAGGTAGTTTATCCAAATTCTCATCGCTGATGAGACGAATATTTTTGATATTTTCGGGCATTTTATTAATCCAAACAGTTCTGAGGACTTTTTCTGTTATGTCTTCGCCAGCCAAGGTTTTCATTCGACGTAAGAATTGGCTGGGGTTTTGTTTCTAAGTTCCAAACCAGTTACGAGTCGCTTGATTCTTTTATCTTCACTCTCTCTGAAAATATTCAAGAGTCTTTCCTTAGCAGCAGAATATTTATCGTCTCTTCTCGTTTCCTGCAGCCTGCTGTTCATTTGAATAAGAATTGTTGTCTCCTTGGCTCATTACTCCGCGCCGGTTAACAAATTTTAATTATTAGTTACCTGGTACCTACAGTCTGCATAGGTATGCTTGTAAAGTTTCTATGACGAAAAAGTATAGTTGGGTTGTGAACGGGTTGGAGTCCAAGCCTCCAATCGGAGACTTCCTGGGAGAGTATCTCGAAGCTGACGATGGCAGTATAGCCTGAAAATTAGGCCATATGAGCATTTCAATGTTGTGGCTAGACGATGTCTTGTAGATAGAAGAGAAATTAGATTAGAGAAAGAATTGATCCCTGGGGTACCTCAGCTAGTAGTGTAAAAACCCTTGAGGTTGTTTATCTGTGTTTTTATTATCTTTTGATATTTTTATTAAAAAAATATAATTGCAACATGCTATTTTGTTTTGTTGATGAATGATGAAGTTCATTATCATTAAAATGTATGATGTAAAAGCAATGTTTCGTTATTAGACTTACAATTTGTACAAAATCAGGAAATCTAATAACTTTTGGAAAACAAATTTTGTTATTATAATTAAAGTCATGTGTTTGTGTTTAGACTTGGCGTTTGACATTAATTATTTCATTATTGCGTTATACTGGATTTATTATTATTAATAAATTTTATTTACACAGAAGATAAACAATAAGCAATTACACTGAGATGTAATTATCCCGGCATATAACTTGCTAGAAATGCAAAATTGAAATTAATTTCATTATTATTTTGAATCTGAAAACATTTTATAAGTTTATTTGGCTATATTGCGAATCGATTCCAGTTTGTTATCTTTTTAATAATTATAGAGAATTAATAAACAATTATATTATAATTTTAAAAGTTTGATTAGTTACAGTGTTTGATTGTAACTTTTACAAATATTTTTATTTCTGCAAATATGGACTCTACAGTCTACATCTGCATATATAATTTCAAAACATTTATATTGTAATATTCAGTACTGCAACATAAATTTTGATCAGAAACCAATACTCTTAAAACTTCCCGTATCACAGTTACAAATCTAAGTCTTAAATCTTTAAATAATGATGAAAATATCCGCAAGACCTGAATTACTCTTTAAATATTTCAAAAGCGTAGAAGTTTATTTCTGTTTCACGAGTTTATAAAATTGTTTGTTTTAAAACCACACGGTTAAAATTCCCACTGCAATACGAACTTATAAAGCGTAAAGCAAAATGCAATTTTATTTGCTGTATAACAGTGCAAATAACATATAACCGATTTTCAAACCACCAATACATCATCCAATAGCGCGAAAAGAAGGGAAATCTAGAGACGAAAGCATGTGTTTGGAAATTTGATTTACTTTTGCTATTCCCGGCATCTGCTATAGGTAGTATACCGACCGAGTACATAAAATATATTGCCATTTACAGGAGGAATAGATTACTCAAGCATAATCTAATTCCATTAAATTTAATTTATTTCTCAGACCTCTATACGGTTTCTTACAATTTTCAAATACTACCTTCTCTCCATTTCTGTTTTTGTTTTCTAATCTGATGGGTTTTACAAAGGAATATAAAATAAGATTTTCGCCAGAAAATTTATTTTTTTCAAGTGTGATCGAATTTAAAGCTAATGCGATAGACATCGGACAAGGATCAGATTCAAAATTGACACATTCTCCGCTGGGAAAAGACCCAACCACCATCGCTATATTTTACGCGGTCGATTCGATCTCCACAGCTTGACTTGATATGATTTATGCACTCTATAACCTCTTCGAGAGGTATTTTTAGATAACATATAAAGGCTTAAAAAGAAAACTAGATGTTTTCCTTTTAATCTCCACCGAACCATTTGTTACTAATTTGTTTCGTTCAAAACATTCCTTTTTAGATACTAATCGGAATTAATAATTATTACTCTATTAAATATGTACTTCTACTGTAATTGTCTGCTGAACACAAACTAGAAATCTAAGCAAAGATAAAACAATTTGTGTTATTCCTGAGATGTATGTAAATTTGTGTTCTCTTCTAACAGTTCATTAATGTCTGTTGCGATTTTCCAACTAATTAATTTCTTGTGCAGTAAGGATTAAGTGTTTAACGACCATGTTGTTAGTTAGTAATGTGAATACAGTACACAGAACATCAATAACGGTGGGAAAACTAAGCATTTTTTTAATTGGAATCTTCAGTAAATTCAGTTAATCCTTAATTCTTTTAAAAAGTAAGTATGAGAATTTATTTAAGTAGAGAAGGTTTCACAAAACCATTCAGAAAAACTAGCACAACAAAAAAAGGAAATGGTCGTTATAGATAGGGATGTTAACAGGAACTAGCGGCAAATAAAAAATCAATAGAGCGAGTCTTGGTATAATGAGATAAATAAAGGAAGAGACCGAAACATGCAAAGAAACTATAAAGCGAATTGTTTTAAACATAGATGAGGAAAGAATCTATTTTAGTCCAAAAAAAGGGACGGGTACAATACAAACACGGAAAGAAGTTATAGGCCGTAAAGCGATTAGAATCAAAATACCTAGACAAGTTCTACCAAAAATTCAACTAAATTTATTAGTAGCATTAATAGTAGAACAGACAATTGAAAAAAATACAGAAATATTTTCCTTCAAATGAAAGACACTTCCGGTGTGAATTTAACTTTTTCGTTCAAGATTCTGATGTACAGCAAAAATAAAATGTCGACTGTTGCTTCACAAATAAATTTGAAGAAATCAGATGACGTCAGCTGCCTTAATGTCAGTAGATTCGAGAACGCGACTAACACACTCGATTATCTTATTAGCAATAAATTAGTTTTCGACTTTTATTTTTCTTTTTAAGTACATCTAAACAAATTACCATTGGAACCAGATCATTTACAAACAGTGACAGATTTTAAGGAATATTCAAAATTAGAATTAGTAAAAATGGTAGGATGTGGTGGTGCGCTTATTTTTAATATTGAGAGGGCGTTAAAGGAGCTGCCTCGGGCGCCAGATTTGTTGAAGAGGTTTACTGCTCCGCCTTGTCTTTGGAGGCTTTCAGATAGTGGAGATTCAGAAATCCAGAGGTCGAACAGTTGAATGGCTGTAAGGCTTACAGTCAGAATAAAACACACAATTGTAATCAAACAGTATCTATTAAAGACAAGAAGAAGATATATATACAGGCAACATATAACCAAGCAAGTTTTTCAAGACAGGCAAAGTATATACACAAAACCTACTATATAACCAGGCAGTGCAACAAGCAGCAGTTACGCAAGGTGCAAATCAAGCGGGTCAAAATATTAGTGTTACGGTTTGGGTCAAGTGCTCCACAGGAGTAGTTGGTAGGAATAAGAGGCGGAGAGTAGAGTAACCCAGCGGCGACGGACCGGCGCGACCGCCAACAACGACACCGGGATATTTATTCTTATGGCTTGATCGACGTCGGTAGTCCAACCTTACGGCTTACCCGAATACTTACTACCCACAGAATACTCACTGTAGACTGGAGCTGGATGAGTTACTAGGTTGTTTTAAGACCTGCAACGGTTGCAACTGCTTTTAGATGGTCGGGAATTTGCTCTCTCCCCATACCAGCAACTACATGTAGCGGAGACGCTACAAGTGGGGACGCACTAGTAGGGAAATTGGTGTGCGGCTAGCATCTCTGATGATGCATAATAAAATTTAATTATATTAATTACAATACAATCTTTAATAAATACAGCGAAGAAATATCTGCTGTTAGCTAAATACATTTTACAAACTCGTTTAAATAAAATATAAAATAAACCTGTCAACTTGTGTCAAGAGCCCTGGGAAGCAGCCTCTGCTTGTTACAAGCCAGGAGAAAGGGCGAGTGAGAGAGGAGTAAAACCTCTATGAAAAACCGTGGTTTAGCTGCCCCGGTTGATAGTACCCTTGCTAGGGTACGGCAAAGACCTCAATGACACCAAGGAAGAAGAAAATAAATTTTCAAAATGGAGGAGCTGACGTAGGAAGCAATCTACTGCCTGTGGTTCCACATGTTAGTGGCGACTGATCTTGTAAAGCTTAGTAATAGAACTTCTGAGTGTAACGGGACTGAATTCGCGCTCACAAACTCTTCTCACATTAGTCAACATGGAAACTGCACCTTCCACAACAGAGACTTACCTTAGTGGGTCAAATTTCACGATTGAAAAGCGGCAAGTGGTGTATCCGGATTCTAAGGAGACCACAGAAGATTGCAAGGAGAAAATTCGAAGTATCCCAAAACCCCGTAAAAACAAAATCAATCCGAAATCACTAATTTGGTTAATGGAATTTAATGTAAACTCTCTCTTGAAACTAGGAAACTAAAAATCATCTCAGACAAACCTACCGAACGCCACATCAAAATTATACAATTACAAGAATCACCATACACAGATAAACACTCCCTCGATACAGAAGGATACAGGATATATGCACAAGGGAAAGCCAGGAAAACGGGTCGTTCCAAATTGTCCACAATTCGAAACAGGTTTCATAACACATAAGTCAATACTTGATACAATCACATTTTTTAAGTCTCATTCAGGACGCCCGTCTACTATGACAATAAAATCAGCGAATAAAATTTACACTCTAATCAACGGACCGGCATCAACTAACATCACCAACAGAAAAGAACCTAAGAAAACGAAAGCATTCTGGGACCAAATACACAACATTCTGCAAACAGTTCTAAGAACCCAAGTCAAAGTTTTCATAGGCGATTTCAACGTGCAAACTGGTAAAGGAAAGCAGTTTAGATACTGGATAGATAAACGGCCAGGACAAGCAGACTAAACTCAATAGCATGCAACTCGTCGAATTATGAAAAAATCATGACCTAATTTTTTAAATTGGCATCCTTTAAGAAAAAGACCTTTAAAGCCAAGACTTGGATCACACTCAACTCACCAATAGGTGAATTTCAGCGCGATCACGTGATGATCTCTTGTCTAAATACTTCCAAAATCATGAAATTCAAAGTCCCCAAAGGACTCGACCTAAATTCCTATCATTGCCCAATAAAATTGTTCCTAGACATTATTCCAGAAAAGAGACATTTTAAAATAAGAGCTCCACAATGCAAATGCGACGTTCAAAACATCAAAGGTAATAAACGGAAAGATTAAATTCACAGAATGGCAGCAATTATAGTCTGAACTTTTACAAGCAGCAGAAAACAGAGCACCACGAACTAAAACGCGCAAACATGCCGTGACGTGACCTGCTTATAGAACTCAAGCAATAAGCGTGGAGAAATTGACTGCGTAATAAAAACCAAAAGATCTTGCAAGAACTCAAAAAATCAGAAAAACAGTTACAAAATCGATAAGAAAGATATGCAAACAGAATGACAACACGACATTACAAGACATAGAAGACGACTTCAGGAAAAACAATTCACGAACTACTAGAGAACATTTAAAGAAAGACTGACTGATTCCCCACCATTACTCCAGTCCAGAAACGAAGAAGGAAAAATTGCCCGCAACAATAGTAAAAACTGTGAAATCCTTGCCAAATACTTTGCAAATTGCTCAACTGTGAAAAGCCATTGACTCCATCCAGCGATACCCAGATTCAAAACCACCAAGCCTGCACGAAATCAAAGAGATAATCCATTCTTCGAAAAATAACAAGGCATTGGGAGAAGACTAGATCACCGCAGAACTCTGGAAAAATGCAGAAAAAAACCTTATTATAAAAGTCAAACAGATTCTGGATAAAATTTGGAAAACTGGAAAAATCCCCAACGACTGGAAAACGTTGATCATACACTCATTACATAAAAAAGAAAATAAGACAGACCTAAACAACTATCTCGGAATCTCCGTTCTTTTAATCCTTACAAAATTCTTTCCAGAGCCCTTTCCAACAGTGCGGAACACCAACTTGATCCACAACTCGGCAAATCCAAGGTGGATTCAAAAAAAGACGATCCTGCACAGATCAAATTATAAACCTGAAGAATTCAATAAAATACTTCCGCAGCACATTTCAAAAAAGCTTATTATTGCATAGACCGAGAATACTTTTTCGAAATACTAGCTAAATTTGAACCAGACCGAAAGACAACAAAGCGAATCAAGGAAACACTCACAGAGACAACATCAAAAGTAAAATTTAAAAGTGAACTGAGCAAAGAGTACTCTTTAACTGCATCTTTGGAATAATTGTAAGGAAATGGCTTACGACCAAAAATCAAAGGTGAAGAAATAGAGTGTCTTGCCTATGCCGATGACATGGTACTAAGTGCCAAAAACATCCCAGACGCACAGTAACAACTCGAAATATTGCAAACACAAGCAGCAAAAATCGGTCTGCAGATTTCCTTCAAAAAAACAAAATTTATGACAGACATCAAAACACGACACATGAACTTAAAATTGGCAACAAAAATTCCTGTGTTAAAGAATTTAAATACCTCGGTAAATTGATCACCGAAGACTGCATCAAAAAGATGTCCATAGAGTCAAAACTGCAGAAAATGGAAACCGCGTTTCAATTAACAAAAAGTATCTACAACAAAAAATGCCTCTTCTGAAACTGTAAAATCCGACATTATACAACAGTGGTCAAACCAGAAGACTTCAGAGACACTCAACTTCCAACACAGAACACTGAAAGAACGATTAGAAATAAAGGAACGCAAAATAATAAGAAAAGTATTAGGACCAAGAACCAAGGACGGAATACATTAGCCAAAATCTAACACAGAAATCTACAAACACATATCCAAATCCACAGATGCAATACGCATGCGACGAATCCAGTTCAGGAGACACTCGAAAAGGATGGATTCAAACAGGCTAACACGCCAAATTTACTCTTTTCTGAAAAACAAGACTAGTAGATCCGACTGGTACAAACAAACAGAAAAAGATCTTACAGCATAGTTTCTCAACCTTTTAGTATTTGCGACCCAATTTTCAATCACACTTCTCATCGCACCCCCCTACGCCTCATACAATAATTTTCACTGAAACCGTGCTGTAATTGTAATATTAGTTTCCATTTAATTTAATTTAATTGTATTTGGACGTTAAAGCTACACTACGACCTTGATAACGAACCTTAAAAATTACTTAAAAATTAGTTTTGTAAATCTATTGGAATAAACGTAAGCATATAAAATTTTCTCATTTTTAAAGTGACATTCTGTGAAAGAGTAAAGGCGAGAAGCGTTAGACCAGGTCTTGAGCGTCGAGAGTGACGTTATGCGCAGAACGGCGGGTCATCGCAGGGTGCTGCTCGTTGAGAGCAGCGGCTTTAGACTCAATACGTCTCTGAAGCCTGATGGGGTTGAAGTTAAAGATGTGGAGTGGACCAGAACGCAGGGGCTCGTCTGCTGGTGTTGAGTGGAGATGTTCCATGGATGTGCAGTTGTCTGTGTTGTTTGTAGGCGGCGTTGGCAAGGTAGTAGAGCCGGCGTGGGAAGCGTGAGGGATTTTTGCGTATTTCTTGAAGACGGTTGCGTTGACTAGATGGTGGTGATGATGATGAGCCTGGGCTTCTGAGGTTGGGTGTTGTGGACGACGACGACGGCGGTGGCCGGTGTTGAAGGCGGAGCGCGAGCGGTGCGTTGTGGGATTTTGATTATGTAGGATTTTGAAAGTGAGTTGGGTAGTTGGTGTTTGGAGGTATAATGTGGTGGGATTTACTAATTTAAATGATTTAAAGATTTAAATGATTTAAATAGAAATAGGTATAGGTAGGTTATGGAGGTAAAACGGTTTTCTTCAGAACCACAACTCCCCGCAGTTCGCGCTACGGGAGGATTTGGAAGGAATGAAGGAGGGGATAAGGAAAGGGGTTATCCAAGGGGTGACGGATTGAAGATGAATTTCTGCAGCAGTGGTGTTGTTTTCGGGGAGCCTCGGGCCCGAATCACAACGGTGGAGATGTGGATGCTGGTGCCTGCCCCCCCCCAGAGCAGGGTTTAGCGGAAGAGGCTGAGAAACTGAGGTTGGTGGCTGCCGGGCCTGTGCCCCGAGCCTTAACACAGGGTGCCGGCCGCTGGATAGGGTGCAACTGCTACCCGTCCTCCCAATCGGGCGAGTTGTCGTTGATGGGGTTGGCTGCTTACTCTTCATCTTCGATGCATCACCCCAAGGACCGAGACCGGGTCGACTGCACTCTGCTCACTCGAAGCCGGACTCCGCAGAACGGCCGAAAAGTAGACCCTTTTGTAACACACCCTTGTCTCTTCCCACCAAGCATCTGTCATTCTCGCGGCTCGCGAGAAGTTCCTATTTCTTTCGAACATTCTAGAACGTCTGCGCGGCGTGTATAAATGCTGCATCTCGTTCATTTCAGCCAGTCTCTACCCTTCTACCTCTACCTCTACCGTGAATGTGTATGTTGTAATTTGCGTGTTATCTGCAATACACAAATTTTTATTCTGATTTTTTCAAGTTTAATATAAATTACCTTAGGGATAACAGCGTAATTCCTCTTTAGAGTTTGTATATGTATACAGAATCATGGATAAATTTTTAAGTAGGCGTATAGTGAAGCATCAACAAGTGCACTGTCGACAGTGGTTATAAAGATAAAATCAAGAAAATATTCTCAAAAATATTTAAATTTTTGATTTACCAGCACTGAAGTAAATGAAGAAGAAGGCCCCTCTGTGTCATTTGCTCAAAAATTTTGGCAGCAGACAGCATGAAACCTAATAAACTTAAACGACATTTGGAAACGCTTCATAGTGAGTACGTTAGCAAACCCCGAGAATTCTTCGAATTAAAATTAAAATCATATGAAAAGCAAAAATTATTTTTTAAAAAAACTTTGTGGATGAAAAAGCTTTACTTGCCTCTTACAAAGTTTCATATCAAATAGCCAGATGTAGAAAGCCTCACACCATTGGTGAAGAGCTTATTCTGCCAGCTGCAATTA